>PVIU01000679.1:0-259593 GCA_004026605.1 Ondatra zibethicus
TATCTCTTCTGCATGTATTATCTTTTTGAGAACCGAGTCTTTTTGAATGCACTCCTTCCTAGGCCAGGAGGGATGGGGGTGGGCCTTGGACTTCCAACAGGGCAGGGCACCATGCCCTCTTTCAAGGAAGAAGGGGGAGGGAGGAGGGGTGGGAGGGTAGTGGGAGGGGACCGGGAGAAGGGGAAGAAAGGAAAAAAAAATTATTTCTTTAATTATGTTCTTGAATGGAAAAAATAAAACAAAACAATGTATGGAAAAAAATCTACCACCTTTAGGACATTCCCTCAAATGCTGAATTTGTTGCCATGGTATTAGTGGTCCAGAGGCCAAGGCTGTGCACAGACCAGAGACCATTTACCAAATACTTTCTCTTTTATTCTTTTCTTTCCTGTAGTGGAGAAAGCCACTTCAAATATCTTGCTTAATCCTCACTCCAAATTCAAGAAATGGAAATTATCAACCCTCCTTTCCACATGGGGAAACTGAAATTTGGAATATGTAACTTGGCTGAGGTCAAGCAACTATTAGATAGCAGAGCTGTAACACAACCAAACTCAGACTGTGCCCAAAGCCGGGCCCCCTTCATTGCAGCATGCTACTGGATGTGTGAGCCCTCTGTCCAATTGTTGCTCTTCCAGAGACATGTGTGAAAGAAAAGCGTCAGTCAATACCACAACTGCCAGAGGTGGGAAGTCCACCAGGCCCATGTCTCTGCATCCACATTGCCCCCATTAAAGAAGAGAAGCCAGGCTTCCCGGAGCAAAGCCAGAGACATTCTCTCTGCCTTCCAGGGGCACAGACTGGGGATTTAACTATGGTCTATTCACCCACCCACCCCCATACACATGCTCAGACTATTCAAAAGATTCACTCTCACACAGAACAACGCTTCTCTAAAGACAGAATTCTGGCAATGAACCAAAGGCCCCAGCCTGTGGGCACAAAAGCAGGCTTGAAGAGAGCAGAGGGAGGAGTGTTTACGCTGCAGTTTGGGTGGTAGATTGGTTGTATTAGTTATATAGTTTGAAGTTTGTTATCACTCACACCAAGTATCTCCTTAAAATGAGAGGGAGAGGAAGGGGGAGAACAAAAAGCCTAATCTAATATTCAACAAACATTCTGCACCCAAACAGCCCATCTTTGTCTGAAACCTTGGTTCCAAAAACCACTTACAGGCTTTCGTCAACACATTATAATATTAATCAAGACTCATAATGCAGAGTGATTTGCATGCCAACAAATATATTTACACTGTAAATTGTTTGTTGAGGAGCCTTGGAGAGAAACACAATCCAGTGCCACAGAAGGAAAATCCCCCACTCCAGGCTGGAGGAAAGAAAGCATCTGTGGTTGTTGATCCTCCAGAGGTGGAGGGAGAGCTTCGTTAGCTTCCATCCAACTCGAACAAAGAGCTTAGTTGCAATGCTTTAAACAGAAACAGCTTTACCATGAGCTCAATATGGTTCTCCGGTTAGGGACACAAAATTGTGCCATGGCACAGTTGCGACCTGCATAGGGACATAGACGGATCCAGGAAAGCTAGACAAACCTCGGGCTGGGCAACCGTTGGGCCTCACGGCCACCCTGTTGAGTACACCTTCTAAACTCCGACAGATTTATTGACTTTTCTCTCTCCCCATCATCCCATAATCACAGCTACCAATCATCTCTTTGCAGGGCCATTGTAATGGTGGCCTTCCTGCTCCTTGCATCCACTCTTGACTTCTGGTTCCAGGGCAATAATTTAAAGCACTTGAATTCAGTTCGGATGAAGAGATGAGTTTATATGATAAACTGCATGGTCCCTCTGCCCATATGGCTCTTGTCTGCCTGCCGTCATCCAATCCTGCCACCTGTCATCCTTCCTATCTCTCTCTGACCTTCTAATGGCTGTCCTGGAGGCCACACTTCTCCTGGCTTTCAGACTGTCTCAGGGACCTTGCCAGTGCACTCCCCCTGCACTCTGCATGTCTATTTCAGAACACTCATCACAGAGAGCAATTAAATAATCATTTTTAATTCATTTAATTTAAAGTGTATCTCCCTCATTCCGATTCATTTTCATAATGTATTCCTGAATTATATGAGATGCAAAGTCCAAGAACAATATACTAAGAGAGTGCTGTTAAAAATATAATTGTCCTCATTCATTTCATCTTTCAGCCAATAAAACTTTAGTGTCTATTATATATGAGAAGCTAAACACTACTGTAGCTAGCTAGATGCCTATATACATAACTATCAATTTATACCTTTTCTATAGGGGGAGAAAGGGAAAGGAAGAGAGGGAGAGGTAAGGGAGTTAGGAAGGGAAAGAGAGAGAGAGAAACAGAATCTATTTTCCTAAATATGTAGGCATAAGCAAGGTTATTTGGGGCAGGACCTGGTGTGTAATCAGTGACTTAACAAACTACAGAGGAAGTAGAATTAGCCACAGTTTGGAGGACTAAAAAACTCTAAGGCTTGATCAGCAATATCCCATGATTATGCCACCGAATCAAAATACACCACAAGCACAATTGGAAAAATGATAACCTTTAACTCTCAGGAGCCTTTTGTTTTGGGTTTGCACCTGCTTTCCAAGGCTCTCTCACTACTTTGCTCATCAAGCTTAACTATTTTCCTTTTTAAGCAAACAAAGAAAGAGGCCCTGCTAAGTAGGAGGAGGAAAGAAGATGCAGCTGGAGTCAAGACCAGCCTTGAACTACTCATTTCACAAGCAGATTCCCACTAAGATCTGATCCTGTGCCCACACTGAGCGGGTCAACCTCACTGAAGAAAGGCTAGCATCACGGCTCAGCTGTATGGTGCAGTGCACCTAGAAAGCCAGAGCTTCGGTCGCAGATCCAGACAGCTTTACCATGGACAAGAAGACCAAGAAGACGGCGTTTTTAGCCCTGCTGGACTTCACTGCTCCGGGGAAGTCACTGAAGGAGTGAACCATGTTGCAGAGCACCAAGATTCTACCAAGGCGGAGGGTAAAGGGAGAAACCAGGTGAGGAAGGATAGAATACAAAGAAGAGACAGTTTCAGAAGAGACTGAAGATTGATGAGACCATGAACTGAGTTGGGAATGTGAGTGGATGTGCATGCCATGTGGGAGTATAGAAGGGTGGTGAGTTTTGCAAAACCAAGAAATTGCAAAGGCACAGGAAGCATCTCTGCTAGTGTCTGAAAAGGAAGCAACCAATAAAGATCACTAAAACCTTACCCAAGCTGTTCTACGGGTGGGGAGGTAAGAGGCAGGTGAGGGGGGGTAAGGAATGAAACTATGACCAGCTTCATACTGTACCAAAGTGTCTTAAAATGTTCCGCGATGGTTGATATTGCGAGTTTGACGGAATCTAAGGTCACCTAGGAGACAAACCTTTGGGCATGTGTGGAAGGGGTGCATAGATTAAGTTAATTTAGGTGAGGGACCCACTCTAAGTATAAGCAGCACTATTCGAAGTACCAGGATCCAGGATCTTAAACGGAACAAAAAGGAGAGTGAACTGAAGAGTGGTTGGATGTGGCTGTGATGTGATGAGCTGCGTCAGGTCCCTCCCACCATGACCTTCCTGCTGTCACAGGCAGTGCCCTACACAACAGAGCCAGAATGAACACTTCCTGTCTTGAACCGTTTCTGTCAGGCATTTCATTAAAGCAAGTAGAATAGTAACTAAAGAAGCTCATCCAGGTAAACAGATGTGTTCCTAAAAGTTTTACTTTGAAAAAGAAATCAAATATAAAGTAAATAAGAGACCACCAGTGCAGGATGGAATAATAGGGAACTGCAGTTTATCAGATAAAAACAGTTTATACTTGCAATTTCTTATGGTTCCTACATTTCCTAACTACGATGAAAATTTATATGTCATAATGTAGAATGGAAATTGCTAATAATTTGTCACATTTAATTCATCTTTTCTCCCAAAATGTTTTAAAATAAATTATAGCTGCTATGGCATTTGTCCCATAAATATTTAGGAGGCACTATTAAAAGTTGGATATGTTTCTAAAGAAACAAAATCTGGTTCTATGCTTAATGAAAGCAACCAATGTCCATTCTTACGAGCTATATAAGTTGCTAGTCTCATCACTCTGACCGAATACCTGAGAACACAAATGAGGATGACATCGTCTATTTTGGCCCATGTTTGAGGAGGGGTAGTCCCTAATGGGTTCAGAGACCAAGTGGCTAAAACAACTTAGTGGGATTGGTAATATGCAGACACAGATGATTAACATGGCCTCAACTAGGAAACAGAAAGGGCGTGGGCCAAACCGAGGCTGGGCTATAACCTTCCAGGCCCACCTCGAAGTTACCCTCATCCTTCATTTAGACTTCTCCCCCACAAAACTTCTGCCACCAGCTAGAGTCCAGCTGTCCAAATACATGAGCCTTTGGTAGATAGTTTACATCTAAACCATAATATTCAATCCCTGGCTCCAATGGTATCATGGGCATCCTTTTATATATTAAAACATCTTCTATTATTTAAGAGTTTCATGCAGACAAAAAAAATGCGTTTTGATGAATCCCACCATATTTCCCTCCCTTTCAGTTCCCGCATGTCACCACCATCAATATTCCCTCCCAGTTTCATGTGTTCTTTTTATTTCAGTTTCATGTGTTATTTTTTTATATTTACCAATTTTTGAGAACTTCATACAATGTGTTTTGATGTTTATCCCCTCTCCCATCTTCTCATAGATTGACTCCCCATTCCATACTCACTCAATGTTGTGTTCTGATTCTCTTAAGCCCATAGAGTTCCTTTAATGTTGCTTATACACCATGAATAGCCATCCACTGAGTGCAGTAGACCTACCCGGGACCATACCCTTAAAGATATCTAACTCTCCTGATCCCACAGCTGTCAATTACCAATCGGTCCTCAGCTAGCATGGACAAAGGACCACCTACTGAGGCACAAGTAACCCCTCAGGGGCTGCATCTCTGAAGAAATCTGACACTCTGTCCCAACGGCCTTCAGCTGACAAAACTCCTCAACTAGTGGTGGAACTTTGTGATCATCCTCCCCCCTCCATACTGGGATTTTCTGGCTTCTGTTTGCACAGTTCTTTTGCATGTACTCCAAAATCTTATGTGCAACTACTATGCTGTAGCCACAAAACATTGCTTTGCTATAGTCATCCATTGCCTCTGACTCTTACAACCTTTCTGTCCCCTCTTCGATGATGTTCCTGCAGCTTCGGTGTATGATACAGAAATCCCACTTAGTGCTCAGGTTTTATTCTCTACTCATTGACTGTTCATGCATCAATGTGTTAATGCCATCTCCAGCAAGAAGAAGTGTCTTTGATGAGTATTGAAATATGCACTAATGGGTATAACAGTAAGTCTTCAGGAGTTGGTTTACTGTTATGTCAATCCAGCACAATAGTAGTAATAGATTCTCATTTATGGCCTATGACCTATCTATCCATGTGTTTGTGGCCACTTTGTAATATAAAATGCATTTAGTCCAACTTCAAAGTCATCAGTCTTTAATAGTCTCAACACGGTTCAAGTGTCCAAAGTCTCTTCGGCAATGCAAGGCTACTTTAGCTTCTTTACTTTTAAAGTTTTGGCATTGCTTGCTTGGATACTTCATACCAGTTCTCTGCCTCTTTTGCACATTGTCTGATTTCACTGACTTTCTTCAGGAGCCTTAGTGCAAACTTCAGTGACCCTATAAGTCTTTCATTCTACATACCTACAAAACTACCACCATATGGGTGATTTTGTATTCTACTGCTAGACTGTGCAATAGCCAGCCCAGCTGGGACCATGACAGAAGCAACCTCTGGGTAACTATATAGCTAAGCCTGAAAAAAATATTTCCCTAGGCAGTCCCCTTGGTGCAAGGCACAGCAGCAGCAGCTCTCTTTGCTCAGGCATTTATTTATGTTAGTACACTCCTTTCAGATGGGAGTTTTTCAGATTAATTTATGTTGCTATATTCTTCAGCTTTCAAAGGTAGAGTCTTGCTTTCCACATACTTTGGATCTGTCTCAGTGAAAGCCTCAGTTTCTTCTTAATTGCATTAATCTCTATACTAGTTATAGCTATATTAACTATGCTCACCTTGTTGGTCCTTTATTCAACTTCAAATATATTTGTGCCCCCATCTCACATCTTTTGCTCCATTTTTTTTGTTTTGAATTCTCATAGTAAACCTCACCAAAAGCAACTCAGCCACAACATACTTCAGACTGAATGTTATGCTCTCTTGAATTTTCCTCCAACAGTTTAATTAGACTATAAATTTTAAATTTAGTCTCATTCAAATTTTAAGACATGAATAGAGTACAACCAGCAACTTCACCATAATGGAATGTGAATGGTCTCCATCCAGATTCCTAATAGACTGTTTGCCTGAGCCTAAACTTCCCTATTCGCATTTTTGTCAAACATTTTGATCTGCTGAGCCCCTACTATGATGGCTCTACTAAGTTCTTCATGTTTTATTCGAAGATTTCTTTCATTTGAAACTCCAAAGAAACTTCAGTTTGAAATATAGGTTTTAAAGACTCATGAACTACAAGGTCATATTTACAATAGCAGCAACCCCACTTCTGGTACCAAGTTTTGTGTTAGTTGGTTTCAGATCACCAGGAAAAAAATACATTTAGGGAGGAGAAGTTTTATTTGGCTCCTACTTCAAGGCTTACAATCATGTCTGGGGAGGCATGGTGGTTTAAGTATCTCAGTCATGACAGCAGTGTACAATGGCTTGTTCACTCCTCAGCAGATAAAGAAGCAGAAATAACCCCAGCCCAGAAGTGGAGCCAGGCTATATCCCCCAAAGTCCATCACTCTAGCAATCCACATCTTCTACCTACTAAATTTCAACAGCTTCCCAAAGTTCTGCCAACAGTGGGGATCAAGTATTTGGATACAAGACCCTCTGTATGTATCCAAACCACAATATGATACAATTTTTTTTTAGTTTCCAAATATATTTCACAGATGCTATTTTCAACCTTACATTTCATTAATTAATTTCATATTGTACTTTTCTACTATATTCTTTAAGTAATTGAAGCTTTTTTATAAAGTGACTTGGGAGCATGGGGGCAGCAAGAGATATGGCTCAGGAGTTAAGAACACTCACTGCTCTTGCAGAGGACCAGAATTCTGTTCTGTTTGTAATATCTACATGGTAGCTGTTTGCAAATACAGTTCTAGAAGATTCGATTATCTCCATTGGCACCAGTGATTCATGAGGTGAAGATGTGTGTGTGTGTGTGTGTGTGTGTGTGTGTAAAACACTTATACACATAAAATAAAAATAAGTGAATAATTTTAAAATATACAATGAAAGTAATTTTGAATAAAGGTTTTAGGATTGTTTATGTGTTCTTTATAAAATGAGGGTATATTACAAATATATCATAACTAGCTTCTTTAACTGTGGGTTGTGACCTCATATGGGGTTTTATAATTGCATGTGTGAGTTAAGGAAAATTTGACAAGAGTAAAAGGTTTCAGCACCTAAGTGACCAAATGGTCACACAAAGTCAGACTTGTAATAAGGCCAAAGTGTTTTTTCCACTATTTGCCCACTTGTCAGCCTTTGCTTCAGCTGTGGGCCTGAGCATACAACATCCATTCTTTGCACTGAGCATGGCATCTTCATGTTGCCCAACATCAGCTAATGCTGCCTAAAACACCTTGGCCCAAGTTCAAGACCATTTCACGTTATGAAATGAAGTGATTCTTATTGTACCTACAATTTTTCCTACTCTTATAAAAACATAATGATTTTATTATGTAAAATAAAGACTTCTAATAATTTCCTATCATCATAAGCACGTGTTAAGTTAGTATAACTTTTAGTCGTATTATGTGAGAATATTTGATTTTCAAAATGGTTGTTTTTCAGTTGCTTACTAAAATCTAATTTTAAAAAACCATTCAATGAATTTTGGCTTGGGATTAGGACAGGATTTCCAACAATTTCCCGAAATGGCCCCAAACATATTTCTGCCAATTTGTAGCATTTGTGTGAAGCAACATTCTCAATACTGATGGTTATAAAGTCAATGTATTAATCAACTCTGAGCACTGTCAAAGATGCTCTGTGGACCACAATAACAAATATGTAGCTAATACAGAATTTATGTGTGTGTGAATAAGCACATAAATATCACAACACATGACTATGAAGGTCAGAGGACAACCTCGGGTATCAATCTTGCTTTCTACCTTGTTTGAGACAGGGTCTCTCTTCCTGCTGATTCCAGATTAACTGACTCACAGGTTTTTAACCATTCCCCTCTCTCAGTCTCTCATCTCCAAGTAGGGGTACCCTGGTGTTATGGGCACTTTTTCTACTGCATTGAACTTTTATGTGGTTTTTGGTCACCTGCACTAACGTCGCCAGGCTTGTGCAGCAAGCTCTTTTCCTAGTGAGACATCTTCCCAGCTCAAATATGTATTTTTTATGTAAAACTAAGCCATCTCTGTGGTATACAAATATGCATTCCTCCTTAATAAATGGCAAAATTTACATTTATACCAAAGACTTTCTTTGAAATAAATTTCTTGGTCATTTATTATCAGTAAATATTGAGTTTCTATACTCATATAAGAGCTGGATGTTTTAGTGTAATTGTTTATTCCTATGGCCTTTTTTCTTTTTATTTTTTTCCCTTAAAAATGTTTTTTTTTCTCTTTTGGTACCATAATACATTGGCTATATGTAACTTGGTTTTGATATTTAGGTGTATTACTCAGGGTTCTCTAAAGTAACAGAACTTATACAAAGAATCTCTCTCTCTCTCTCTCTCTCTCTCTCTCTCTGCGCACGCACACACACACACACACACACACACACACAGACACACACACACACACACACACACACACACACAAAGGGGATTAGGGTATTTATTAGAATGACTTACAGGCTATTGTCCAGCTAATTTAACAATTACTGGCTATGAACAGAAAGTCCAAGAATCAAGTAGTTGTTCAGTTCACAAGTCTGAATGTCTCAGCAGGCTTTAGTATACATTGGAATCCCAAAGAAGTAGGTTCTAATGCCAGTGAGGAAATGTTCACGCTGGCAAGGTGAGGGCAAGCAGACAAAGAGCAAAAGCTTCCTTCTTCGATGTTCTCACATCAGCTTCCAGAAGAAGGTGTGGCCTGTAAAGAAATGTCTTCCCACCTCAAAGTGCAGATTAAAGGTGTGTCTTACAAACTCGAAGATCAAAATTAGAAGTGAATCTTTCTACTTCAAATTAAGCCAGAAAGTCTCTCACAGATGTGCCCTGCATATTTGGGTTTTATTTTCGGATGTACTCAAGCTGATAGCCAAGAACACCCATCACAACAGGAATTTACAATTAGGAGATAGGAGATTTTTAAAGTATTGGGATTTTGAGGATTCTCAAAAGGAACTTTTAAAGTGAATTATATACAGATTATAAAGCAAATATGAAATGTAGAGGACAAGTTTATGGTCTTTAAGGTTTATTTTTATCACTTTTAAAAATGTTATTTGTTTAATTAATGTGTAGGCATGAGTGCCTGCATAAGGCAATGGGTTTAGAGTGATATGTTTGTGTGTCAAGGTGACAAGGGGTAGATTATTATTGCTGATTTTTAATGGCAACTCGGCACAAATGAGGATTACCTGAGTAAGAAGCCTTACCTGAAGAACTGTCTTGATTGTCTTGATTGATGTGGAAAGAAACATCCCAAATGTAGGTAGTACCTTCTGGCAGCCCTCCAGATACAAAGGGTGTGGCAGGAGTCAGGTCATCTTGCCCTCTGCTTGCCTGAGTTAATTTGCTGATTGCTACTGCTGCTGATTTCTTCATTGCTATCAGAGCAAGTGTTTCCAGTCTTTTAAACTAGGGACCAGCAGCGCTCTAAGGAACATCTGGGTTTCCAGTATCAGACTGGGACTCCTGAGGCATTCAGCCTTGTTGACTAATCAACTAAAACCAATTGTTAGCATTGCTCCTTTTCCCTCAGAGAAAGACTGACATTAGGGGGCTACCCTTACTGCTGAGCACCCAGCTCCAAGAGACAATTAACTACCAATTTCCAAGCTCTCAGGTGTGATTGATTCTGCTGGTGTTGCTATTTTAAAGCTGACTTAATGGATTATTATATTTTTTGGAATCTGTACTCCTAGAGAATTATGACTGATACACTGGAGTCATTCAAAAGTCTAAAAGGGAATCGCAAGGAGATGAGTTTAAGAGATGCTGTTCTAGAGGCTAGAATGATGTGTATATGCCATAGATTTATTCCTCTAGTGAACCATAGATGATCTAACTCTCCTCGTTCCTTCTCAGTTAGGTAAACTAGAACATTGTTTGGCTACTTGTTTGGGCCTAGGGTACACAGACGGATAGCACAACCAACAAAATATTCTAATTTACATAAAAGGATTAGCTGACATTCAGCCTTCTATATTGCCCCAGATCATATAGCTAATGTCAGTGAAGAATGTCTCCCTGTAGTCACATGGTCTTGCTACAACCATGCCACACTGCAGGCAGCTAAGAGCATACACATCTCAACAGCTGTGAGGCAAATGCAGGTGAAAATATGAGCTTAGTATCCTGTAAAAGAGAGACCCTCTTGGGAAAGGTTAGTTTTGATCATCAGATGCACTCCAAATATGACTTATGTCCTATCTTCATGAACAAGGTGGCTATGTTGGTCAAGCATTAGCTATAGATGTCACAATTTCAGAGCACTGGTAGTTCTAACTGTATATACAGTAGCCCTCCCTTATCTGTGGAGGATATGTTTTAAGATTCTCAGTGGATATATGTATATGGATAGTACTGAATATATATATATATATACACATATATATGTAGTTTAATCATATACATACATGCTTGTGGTGAAGAGTAATTTGGGATAAAGCGTAATCTATAAATTAGGTACATTAAAGGTACAAAAGGACTAATGATATGGCATAAAAACAAACAGGCAAATCAATGGAATTGAACTGAACACCCTGACATAAATCTACGTGTCTATGATTACCTGATTTTTGACAATGAAGACAAAATTATACAATGGGAAAAAGAAATCATCTTCAACAAATTGTGCTGGCATAACTGGTGTTGTCATGTAGAAGAATGCAAATAGATCCATATCTATCACCATGAACAAAACTCAAGTCCAAGTGGATCAAAGGCCTCAACATAAATCCAATTACACTAAACCTGATAGAAAAGAAAGTGAGAAGTGCCCTTGAATGCATTGGCAAAGGAGACAACTTCCTGAGTAGAATACAAGTAGCACAGACCCCGAGATCATCAATTAATAAATGGGACCTCATGAAACTGGAAAGCTTCTGTAAGGCAACAGGCACTGTCAACAAGACAAAATGGCAGCCTACAGAGTGGGAAAAGATCTTCACCAGCCCCACATCTGACAGAGGTCTGATGTCCAAAATATATAAAGAACTCAAGAAACTAGACATCAAAATACCAAATAATCCAATTAAAATGGGGTACAGATCTAAACAGGATTCTCAACAGAAGAATCTTAAATGGCCAAGAGACACTTAAAGAGTTGTTCAACATCCTTAGCCATCAGGGAAATGCAAATCAAAACAACTCTGAAATATCATCCTACACCTGAAAGAATGGCTAAGATAAAAAAAAAAAAAACACTAATGACCACTTAAGTTGGAGAGGTTGTGAAGTAAGGGGAACACTCCTCCACTGCTGGTGGGAGTGCAAACTAGTACAGCCACTTTGTAATCAATAGAGTGGTTTCTCAAAAAACTGTGAAGCAACCCACCTCAAGACACAGTTATACCGCTCTTGGTCATGTACCCAAAGGGTTAAATCATTCCACAAGTGCACTTGTTCAACTATATTCATATGGTGTTATTCGTAATAGCCAGAACCTGGAAACAACCTAGATGCCCCTCAGCCAAAGAATGGATAAAAATGTGGTACATCATAAAATTTGCAGGCAAATGGACGGAACTAGAAAAAAAAAAGCACCCTGAGAGAGGCAACCCAGACCCAGAAAGACAAACATGGCATGTACTCACTCATCAGTGGATATTGGCTGTAAAGTAAAGAATAACCAGACTACAATCCACAGCCCCAGAGAGGCTAGGTAACAAGGAGGTCCCAAAAAAGCACGCATGAATTTTCCTGTGAAGGGGAAATAGAAAAAAGCTCCTGGGTAAACTGGGGGCAGAGGTGAGGAGGATGGGAACATGAGGAATTGGGATATGTCTGTTGGGGGCAGGAAAGGGGGCATAGTAATGAAAGAGATGTCTTGATGGGGGTGCATTTTAGAATTAGGGAGAAACCTGGCGTCAAAGAAACTCCTATCCTAGAAATCCACAAGGATGATTCCAGCTAAGACTCCTAGTAATATTGGAGAGGGAACCAGAACAGGCTGTCTCATGTAATCAGAGAGCCTTCATCTAGTATCTGATGGAAACAAATGCAGAAATCCATATCCAAGCACTGAGTGGAGCTCTAGGAATCCTATTGGAGAGAGGGAGAAAGGATTGTACAAGCCAGGGGGTCAAGATCATCACAAGGGAACCCACAGAAACAACTAACCTGGGATCCTCAGAGCCCACAGACTCTGGACCAACAGTTAGGGAGCCTGCATAGAACCTACCTAGGTCATTTACATACGTGTGACTGTTGGTGTTGCTCGGTATGTTTGTGGAACTCCCAGCAGTGGGATCAAGGCCTGTCTCTAACACTTGAGTTGTTTATTGGGAACCTATTCACTCTATTGGGTTTCCTCACCAAGTCTTAATGAAAAGGAAGGAGCGTGGTCCTACCTCAACTTGATATGGCATGCTTTGTTGACACCCATGAGAGTCCTGCCCCTTTCTGAACAGAAAAAGAGGAGGAATGGATTGGGGGAGTGGAGAAAAGAGGGGAGGCAGAAGGGAAGTAGGGGAAGGGAATAGGAAGAGAGGAGGGAGGGTAAACTGTAGTTGGGATGTAAAATAAATAAAAAAAATAAAAAATAAACAATGACTACTAATAAAATAGAACAATAATAAAACTGCAATTAATAATATACCACAATAAAATTGCCAGCATCTCTCCTCTTATTCCTTGGGACCCTTAATAAATAAAATAAGGGCTGTTAGAACAATGGCATTGTAGCACCGGGTGTTAGTCTGCTAACTGAAATGGCTACTAAGTGACTAATGAGGAGGATACACTAGGCAAAAGAATGACTCATATCCCAAGGGGGTCAAAGCAGGACAGCTCAAAATTTCTATACAATGGGAACAACATGCAATTCGCAACTTTTTTTTTCTGGAATTTTTCATTAAATATCCTTCAGATCACAGTTGATTTCAGGTAACTAACAGTAGAGGCAGAAAGTACTACCAATATGGGTATAAATAGGATGTGGCATCATATTCAGTTTTAAAGGAGTCCACTATTCCCAATATTAAAACTCAATGACTACCGCGATTATAAGAAGAGCATAGAAGAGAAGTAATTAGAATGTGAGAAATATCTGAAGAAAATAGAATGGACCATTAGGATATTTTAATGCTGAATTTTAGGTCATTGCCTACCATGATAAAGCATGATAAACCATAACCGTATACATTCCCAGAGTTATGTTTCTTCTTATAAAAATAGTATCAGTATCATCATCATGACCCCTGCCATCAACACCATCAGTAGTTTTATCATTGTCATCATATATCACCATCATCACTATGACCATTATCATTGTTATTAACATCAGCATAACCATGATGATCACAGTTATTGCCATCATTGTCACCACCACCATTGCCATCCATATTCATTATCACCATACTACTGCAGGTGCATCTGGGCTCACCACTTCTTGGTGAAGATAGCACCTACGAAAGTGACTCAGTTACTTTAAAAGCCTCTGTTTCTTGTGTTTTATACCTACAGGATCGTGCTTGCTATCACAAAAGCTAAATTACATACAAAGGTTAACAAAAACATACCTCTGAAAAGAGACTCCTCAGCAGTTGAAAATAGGATTTCCATAGTGATTAAAATAACTAAGTTACAGAGCACTCCCAATAAGGCAAGTCTGACTGCTTTCTCCAGGTCTTTGCATGGGTTATTTGATGGAACCTACTCAACCACACCAGAAGGCAAGCACCAGTCTTATTTTATAAGGGCGGAATTTGAGAGCCAATGTACCTAAGAGTTTCCTAAGATTGTCAGCAATTAAATTGGGGGCGGGAGGAGTCTGGCTTATACCCACATTGCATTGCCCCAACTTGAAAAATGTCACTATTTCCAGTATTTTCTCTAGCTCCTGATTATCAAAATGTTATTTTAAGTGAGAATTCCAGGAGTGTTAGATGCAGGTCTGTTTAGGGAGATGCTATTTGTGATGTATACAAATAATGACCAAATATGATGTCAGTTAGTTTCTAAATACCTAGAGGAGTAACTGATGTTTACGTCGTGAGAGGCAAGAAAGAGGAAAAGGGAGATACTACACCATCCTACTTGAATGCCTCAAGTTTATAGGTGCCAGAATTTTGCAACATGCCATTAATTGCATTGACACAGTGCTGCCATGCTAAGTAATGGGTCAGTCTGTCTGTCGTTCCCAACAACTTGGACACCTAAGCAGGCATCGTTTGGCTCTAACTCTGACATTTCTTTCTTTGCTCCTTGGATTTCTCATCATACCAGAGAGATAATGTCTTTGGCTCTGAAACATAAAAATTCAATATTAACAAATAAGCCCACCACTTTCCAGCCTGAAAAGACTCAGCTTTGGTTGACTATAATGTGCTGGTTTTTGTTTATTTGTTTGGTATGTTTCCCTACACGTTAATGTTTGATATATTTTTGTAAGAAAATGCTTTCCGTTTTCCAACACTTGTTTAGTTGTTTCCTTGCATGTTAGATATTTGTGCGAGCATAAAATTTTATCTTATCCAATGAACTATAATTAGTTTAAACTGCTTGAACTTCATTTGCCCTAGATTTTGTATCCCATCGAGCCGGCCCTATGTCCTTCGAATGTGTTCTCACCATTCTGGTGTGTCTGCACATGCACTTGTGTATACATTTGTGTTTATGCACACGCACTGTGTGTGTGAACGTGGGACTATGAATGTCATAGCACATATGTGGAAGTCATAAACATCCCTCCCTTGGGAAACTTTTTGAATAATATAATCTTATTCACTGTCAATTACTATAATTATACCATACACTGTTCTTCCGGGTTGCTTTTTCTTTTATTGGTCACTTACATCCTGCCTCTTCCTGGAGTCTTTGGGAAGAGAAGAAGCACAATGGGATGAAGATTGAAAGAGAGTGACAACCATTGCCAAAATCCAGAGAAGAGCCTTTGGACTTTCTCCCATCTTCATCCTGTTCAGGTCCTATGGCTTTCTCTAGGGGGAAATTGGATCTTCAAGCCAATGACAAATACCCTGTGACTGCATTCTGAAGGACCCAAAGTACCATGGGAAGAGTGAGACTAAACATCTCCATGGCTGGGATGAGGGCGAGGATCTAGGCCTGTGGCCCACCCCAACTGTGCAGCCTTGTAAAAAACCTTGCTAGATCAGAAAACATGCTACATCAACACCATGTGGACTTGGCAGTGTGAGGGAGAAGTACCAGAGCTCCTCTAAACTTAATGGCCTTTCAGTGTGTCCTAGGGAATGACAGATTCAGAAATCAGTAGAGTCTTTCCTCCCCTACCAGGGAGGAGTGTGAGTTTAAAGAGAGCAAATATGTGTGCTTATCCAACCCTTCATTCTGCTAAATGAAGCAGAAGTTTTCCATGAAACCCTAGAGTAGAGTGAGAATTCACGTTTTCCTAAACACTTAAACCTGAGAAGTACTTTTAACATCTCAACTGTTTACTTCTTCCAATAATCTGATACAGTTAATACTTACAGCCCCCATTTTCTAAATGGGGATAATATACTCAAGAAGTTAAGTTGTATCACATCACCCTCCATAGAACGCACTGTCTCTGCATAAGTCTGCTGTGTACAGTCATGCAGTTAGTCAATGTGGTCATCAGTTTCAGGAGAGTACTTCCCAGGCTTTAGGTAAAGAAGAGGAAGCACCTCTTGGCTGGACATGTCCATGTGGATAGGTGGAAACTAACAGCGATAAGCAACAGATCTCTCATTGAGGATATGGCTGGCGGACTGGTGGAGGAAAGCAATGATAGGCAGAAGGGACTCCAAACAGGAAGAATGTAACATAGAGCATCATACACGCCCTCACTTTTTAGATCAACAACAATTAAAATTTCCTTGTTCCAAGCTTAAAACCAAAGAAAAGCTGGCAAGGGGAATTTCTTTCATTTTTCAGTCGTTTTCCCAACCCCTTCTCTAGAGTATCTCGCCAGAAGATCAATTCTGCCCACTCAGGTTTGTAATAGTAACTATTATTACACTTCAGAGTTCAGCAACAGCTGACTCACCAATCATCAGTGGATGCTAAAACTGTGGGGAAGACTTGACAGAGGCAAGTCATTTTCATAGTCTTAAAATATCTTTTAGAAAATTACTATTCCAATAGGGAAAGTAGTAAAAACACAATGAATAATCATGACAGAGCACCTTAACCAAGCATCCAATAGCATCAACAATAAGGAGACAAGCAGATGTGTGCCTTGTAATACGATGCATATAAAGGACACATCACAGAACTACGCCACAAAATGAATAGTACGAATCCAGGCACAAGGACACAACAGGACATGTTGTGGAATAATCTTTTTGTACACTGTAAAAATCTGTCTCTGCAAGGGACTTTCTAATTGATTTAATAAAGAGATAAACAGCCAAAAAACTAGGCAGGAGAGGTTAGGAGGGATTTCTGGGCAGAGATAGGAACTCTGGGAAAGAATCAGAGAGGTACAGATTCACTAGCAAGATGCAGAGGAAGTAACACATATGGTACTGAGGAGAAGTAACAAGCCATGTGGCAGAATATAGATTAATATAAATGAGTTAATTTAAGCTCTAAGAGCTATTTGGGAACAAGCCTTAGCTAAGGCCAAAGTTTCATGCTGAATAAGATGCTTCCATGTCCTTATTTGGAAGCTGATGATCCAAAGAAAGTCCGACTACAAGGACAGCTTTGTCTTGTGCCATGAAAGCATGGACACCCCTCTCTACCTCTTCAAATAGAGCACTCGTCCCATTGCTCAGGTTCTACCCTTAGAACCTAACAATATGTCAAAGGCTATACCTTCTAATACTCTAATACTGATGATTAGGATTTCAGTATGTACAATTTTGGAAAACCTAGACAATCAGGCAAAATAAGGACATTCTATAAAAATGTTGATGTCTTGGAAAAAAAAAGGTCAAAGGACTAGAGAGCTATGGCAGCTATGAAGGGATAGTGTGATCTTGTACCAGAATCAGGATAGGAAAGAATTTTATAAAGGAAAACAGTACTGGAAAATTCATAACAACTGTTTTGTAATAAGAAATTGTCTTATTTCAAGATTAAATAGTATAATTTTATAATTTTTTGAAACCACTTATTTTCTTTATTTACACTTAAAATACAATGAATCTAAATACAGTGAACCTTCGACTTCAACACTTAAGTTAAAAGCTAATATTTATTTTATGTGTACATGATATGCTCCTTTAGGCAGGGATACAAAACTGCTAGGTGAAAGTTTGATAAGGAAAAAGATATGTGCACACTAGCCACACATTTCCCCACAAATTATTTATGGATGCCAAAGGAAAACATAATTTTCCAGTTAAGAAATGAGGCTGATATAACCTTAACCAAATACTCAAAGACAATGTAACTTCTGAACACACCAACATTGTCCAACATTGTGAACTTTATATATAATACTGTATGAACTTCAACATGACTGTAGTTGTACACATGCTCAAAATGAATCACAAGGAAACATCAGAAAATCTAAAAAACAAGTGAGACACTGTGAAAGGTTTGCCTGTATTCCTCATAGATGCCAAGGTCAAGAATAAAAAAAGATTAAGACAACTTTCCATGTTTAAAGAAAATGAAAAAGAACTGGGTGGTGGTGGCACATGCCTTTAATCCCAACACTCAGGAGTCACAGGCAGGTCGATCTCTGAGTTAGAGGTCAACCGGGACTACACAGAGAAACCCTGTCTCAAAAGAACAACCCTGCCTCAACTTCCCCCAAATAAACAGAAAAGAAGAAAAAGCAAAGAAAAAAAAAAGATGTGCCAATTGCTGTGGAACATACAGCGCACCATCCCTGCCAGGTGTGGTGACGATGCCTGATGCAATCCAGAACTTGGGAGGTAGAGGCAAGAAGATTAGGAATTCTAGGTCACCCTCGTCTACACAGTGATTTCCAGGCCATCTTGTTCTAGATCAAATACTATGCCGGTTAGTTATTGCCAACTTGATACAAACTGGAGTCACCTGAGAAGAGGGAACCTCAGTTGTTAAATTGCCTCCATCAAGCTGCTCTGAGGGCATGACTCTGGGGCATTTTCTTGATTACTGATTGTTGTGAGAAGGTATAGTCTGCTGTGGGTAGACCCATCATCCCTGGGTAGGTGGGTCTTGATCAGTATAAGGAAGGTAACTGAGTAAGCCAGCCAGCGCAAGAAAGGCGGTAAGCAGTGTTCTTCTGCCTCAGATCATGCCCCCAAGTTCTTGCTTTGAGTTCCTGCCTTGGCTTCCCTCAGTGATGTAAACTATAAGATGAAATAAACCCTTTACACCCCAAGTGGCTTGTTAGTCATGACATTTACTACAGCAACAGGAAGTTAACTAGAACAGATATAATTAATCGATCAATACATGGTGCCCGTATGGATCCTCAGCACAAAGGAAGAGTATCAGTAAGTATCAAGGACATTTTTTAGAAAACACTGTATATACCTAAACATACCTGTTTTAAAGCATCCATTGAAACATACAGAGACAAAAACATGATTTTTGAAACTTCTTTTTTCCAATTGTAACATTTTTTAATTGTTGTTATTGAGTTGTATATTTTTCTCTGCTCGCTTCCCTGATCTCCTGAGTAAATTGGGAGCATGGGGACCACAGGAGAGATTTTTATAATTTAAGAGAATATTTGTAGTTGGGAAATAAACACTGATGTATTAAGAGAAAGGGTATGGTGTCTTCTGCTAGATCTAAAAGTGTGCCTGGAAAATATTTTTTACTATACACACTACATGCTTCATCTATATCTATCTATCCATATACCAATCCACCCATCCATCCATCCACCCACAGAAAAGATAAAATCATATATGAGAAATGGTAATAGTGGGCCACTCTTGTAAGTGTGTCTGTGGTAATACCACTAATTTTCTGTAAGTCTGAAACTATTTCAAAGTGAGAAGTTGACAAAAATCTGTTTGCAGACTGTTTATGGTTACCAGAGCAACCATTTATATTACTTCATTTGATCTTCTTAAAGAGCCCCAAATGGTGATAATGGGATTGTGCAGGTCAGTGGGGCATGTCCTTGTTTTCCACATGAATAAATGAAAGATCCAATAAGTTAGGAGATTTGTCAGAGGTCAACAGGTCATATTAGCATGTGAATTCAGAAAGCCTGACTCGAAGTTCAGCATGCTTTAACAGCACTCTTGGCTGGTTTCTGCTTGTCTTCCACTTGATTGACGTGCCCAGTTACCCGGCACTCTGTGCTCTCCCTGTCAGTCATGCAGTCATGGTCAGCCATGCACTGAATTTCTGCTCTATCTCACCATTTCCCTGTGGCTTTCCCAGCCTCCAAGGCATTTATGAATGGAGCCACGTGCTTACCCAGAGTCCATTTCGACTTTCTCCAAACCTTTTGTTAGGAGGCATGCATTCTCCTTTAGCTATGTATTTACTCAAACTGCTCATACAATGACATAGTATCACATTCTCCTTTAATTATATATATACTCAAACCCTTCATACAATGACACAGTATGAGTATGAAAAGAAAATTTCTGTTTCTTGGGAAACTGAGCAGAATATCTTGTAACAATTCAATAAAATAGGATGGGAAGAGGAGGGGAGCCTAAGTTGAATTAGGTGTGGGAAAAGGTGTAGTAGATAATGGAAAAGTTATAAAGCTCTATAAGTATTTTATATTTATGTTACTTTATAATGAGAACCATCATCCTTGTGATTGACTTTAATGCAATCCAAACTGGACTTCATCATGACAAGTCCTGGGTTTTGTCTATTTAAGAAGATAACCAATTTCCAGCCAGCAGATGCAATCACAAAGAAAAGGATCTCTTTCAAGTTACATGGAAGAACATTACAGGGTTGGATTTATTTACTATGCCTATCATTGTTGATTAATCACCACTAATGTAGCTTTTTCATATAATAAGTTAGCAGCTCATTCTATTGGAGACTGGACCTCTATTATGCTTATTTTATACGACCCCCAGTTCCTGCTACTCCACTATCCTCTCTTTAGGCTATAAAAGGGTCCTAAAGGCCATCTATGGTTCAGAACTGGGGAAGGATACATCCAAAATTCTCTCCACATATGATAACCAAAAAAAAATGTCTTGACCACTAAACTACTGATTCTTCAAATTGGGCTTCAGTGGAAGCAAGGTGGGAGTCACTGGGGATTCTGATACTGGAGGGCTTGCAAATTAAAAGCAGAGAGCTACGTATATCTATGCTGAGTTCATCCTTGTTCCTCCTTTCAGAAGGAGGACAATTACTGAGTCTCTGTGATCTCTGTGATTGGTTAACCATTTTGGGCCTTGGGATGCTTGTGCTAGATTTATTCTACATTCAGCTTTAACCTGGCAATCTAGAAAATGCCAAAGAGAGTCAGTGCGTTTCCAAAGGGGAAGGCACAATTATTTCTCTTCTCACTCAGCAACTGCCTCATAAATAAAAGAAGAAAACCAGAGCTCACACCTGCTCTGGACATCTGCCTGGCCCTTCCTTTCTCAGGAGTCCTGCCTTTCTGAGTGATGGCCCTAGATTTCGCACTGTTGAGCCATGCCAAGCCCACAGGTGGTGTGTTTGTGTGTATGTGGGAGGGAGCAGCCAATGGAGAAAATGGGGCATTGGTGAAAGCAGCATTTTACTTGATGAAAATGTAAAGAGCAGCTTGTGCTGTAGAGAAGAATCTCCAAGTAATAAATGCTGGATTTATGAACAATCGAGCCTCCTTATTCCTGACTGAAGTTGTTCTTTAGGGTTAACACCGAAAGTGCTCCCTTGAGGTTTGGAGCATCTGTTGTAGCACTGAAGATGGGTTCAGGAGAGCTCTGCCTAGTGTTACTGGGGTCTACACAGAACGATGTGATAAATGTATTAAATGGGGAACTTACAAGACATTTACACAGCTTGTGACTTGAACTGCCATGTATGGCCATTTAACACAAGAACCACACAGCAGCTCAAGAGAAATACATTTCCTTTACCTCAGGTTTCCTATCTCATAGTGGAATTCACCTTCCAAATGTTAAGGCACCAAACCAAACCAAACGAACAAAATGAAAACACTGCCTCCTACCCCTCAAGTCGATCTTTCCTATGTGTTTTATGAGTTCCAGGACAGCCAGGACTGTTACGCAGAAACACCCTGCCTCGAACCACGCCCTCAAAATATGAATATGAGTAATAAATTCTCAGTGTATATGCGGGATGTAGAGGGGACTAAATGTCCAAGGCTGAACAAGCACACACAGAAGTAGACTTTGCAGTCAAAGGACTTCTGGGCTTCAGGTCTGCGACGTGCTCAAAAGGTAGAAGCCATGCCTGCTTTCCTGCAAGGGTAGCTGAGCTAGAGGTAGCCAAGCTGCCGGCTCTAAGGTTGAGCTAAAGCCCAGAGCTCATCCTTTTCATTTGAAGCCAGATTTTCTCCTTGCACCAATTGCCAATGTGGCCATCTTGAAACCAGTTCCCAGGAGCTTACTAGACCATGTGAGAGCTGGAGTTGGACCACAGACTACATAAGTAACTCTGTGGGAGTTTAAAAAAAAAGATACAAGTAGAGGCAGGAGAAAAGAGGACTCTCAGGAGCTCAGTGACTGATGCAGTGGGAAACAGAGATGATGAGCATTCCTGGGAGTGGATTTGTTTTTCCTGGGGTTACCACAGCAGGACTGTGATAGACCATATGCTCTAGACTTAACCCTTCAGTCTCTACATGCCCTCACTGTGACTGGCTTCTACTTCTTGCTCTTCTTGGTACTAGAAGATTGGTCATGGGGAGGCTCAATATAATCCAAACAGCCAGATAGAAGCCATCTGGAAAAGTAGCCAACTTTGACCTTGAGGGCCACAGAAAATAACCTTGCACTGCTGAGCCCTATGTTCAAATGGAAAAGGAGAGGTTATTTAGAGCATATTCCAAAACCATCAGGGTCTTGGGAGCCATCCACCTCAGAAGAGAGTGGCATTTAACCAACAAAGCTTTGATATCTATAGAATGCATCTCCCTCATCTGTTGTGTGCCAAGTTTCCAGTAACGTGCACGATGGGGAAGCATAAACAGGGCCAAGAAGGTAACAAAACTCACTGCAGGAAGCCCAGGAACAGAAAGCAGAAAGTCCATGTCTGTAATAAATCAATTAGTTGATAATTCAAGAGAGAAAAATGCAGTTCAATGTGCCGATGATTCTTATTACTGGCTCTGGAGTCAGAAAAAGGCATCAGTGAGAAATGGAAGATGAGCAATTAATCCTATTGTCTTCCACTGAACACACTAATCCCTGTAAAAGTTTGTGTGAGACCTTTCACATACACGACATTCTCAGCCTGCGTCCTATTTCCCAGTAAATCTGTGAAACTCCATCAATTAGCAATAACAAAAATGGAAATCTAATTCTCCAAAAGGCCACATGAAAAGCCAATGAAAGCACACAGAATATAAACTCCAAGCTCTATTTTATGCTTCTCTAGTTTTCCGGTTGTGATTCTTCACAAGAATCCATCTCTCGTCAAGGTGACTCTTCAGGCAAGAGTTTTGTGCTGTTATAATAAATAGGGGTGACATCTCACATCTATTTAACAGCACACGAGATAGACACTAGTGGGCATCTTTATAAATGGAGCATGGCTGGGCTCAGCTCAGCAGGATGTGGAAGCAGCCAGGGAAGGAGGCAGGAATAGGACCTCTACCTCTATATTCCAGCCTCTCCCCAAAAAGCCCAGAACTCTGCTTGGGATACCAGCATTCCATTCAAAGGTAGACACCATTTCCTAGGGTACTGATTCTTAGGTCTAAAGGGCCTTTACTGTTTTGTTAGGGGAGAAATGATGCTGCCGTGAAGTTACTCCTCTACCACTGGACCCAGCAGATATAGGAAGAAATTACAAGCACTTTTTTTTTGCCTAAGCCCTTCTCCAGAATACTAAGAACCTTATTATCAAAGCTCGAAGATCTAAAAGCATAACCTAATTGCAACCAGCCTGGAAAGAACATGAAAAAAAAGTCACAAGTGGTGTTCAGCGTGTCATGATGATTAATAGTCAGATATGTGCTGGGAAAGAGAGCCACTCTGACAATTTAGCAAACTACCATAGACGTCTGCAGAAAAACCCACCTTCCAGGGCTAGGCAATCTCTGCTACTCACCCCGACCCCCCTGCCCTGCTCCTGTAGTATCTCATGAGCAGGGTGGACCCGGAGTAAGGCGCACTGGCTCTAAGCTTCCTTACCTCCACCCCCCAGGCAATAGTTACTTTTATTTTCCAGAAAAATTACTCCACGTCTTAAATGCTGCAAGGCACTGTGGAATAGTGGTTATTCAACATTTCAAAATGATTCCCAAAGATAGTCCTCATGACATTAGATAACTTGCCACAGATGTCTGCAATAGGGCAGGAAGAAGCTTTGGCCCCACAGTGACATGTGATCAGAGCCCACTCCCTTTTCCTTTATTCTCTAGAAAGTCTGACAGACCAGGAAAGAAGAGAGCATCCTTGTGGGTGGGGTATCAGAGCTGTTACTATTGCTCTGTAGGGGAGACAAAGATTCTGGGCACAGTATCATATCACAGAAGAGCGTGGGAAGGAGAGCTGATGGGCAAGGAGGGGCAGGGCGACAGACAGACAGTCACAGAGACACCCTGAGAGGTGACATCTGATGACACATCCTCTTTCTGCAGCCTGTAGCTCCCTTCTAGGAAGGAAGCCAACATAAATTCTTACACTCAGCGGTACCTAGAGAGACCCGAAAGAAAACAAAAAGGGGCGATTAATCTCTGCATCACAGGTGCCCCTAAGCCACTCTGCTAATACTGCCTTCCAGGGAGGGCTTGATTGGAGGAGGGTTTTGCCAGGAGCTGAGCTACCAACCGCAGACTCCCTTCCTCATCCCCACACTGCATTTTATTTCTATCAAGCCGCGCTTCTGATTGCCTCACTCTAGAGGGTTGGCAGCGGTACATTAACCTGCTGGATCACAGGGAGAGTCGACGGCTGCCAACGTGGCTATCAAAGGGCCTCTTCTGTATTCGCAGGCTCCTGGAGATGCCAACAAAAAGCAGCAGCCGAAAACCTCACTTCTTGGGGACATTTTCTTGCCTCGTAATTAACCTTCACATTGGTGAGCCCACTTGGTGTAGAAACTGCTCTACACCCAAACTCTAGAGGTTTCTTCACTTTTGAAAAAATGGGCTTCGTGCCCAATTCACAGGGGACACACTTTGCTCCTCTCTCCTTGGGTGTTATGATTCAGTCCTTGTCTATATCCCCTTTCTTTTGGATGTGCTGCTTTTTCTACCTTTTTTTTCAATTTTTTAGTTCCCTCTTTCTTTCTCATGACTGCGCCTGTGGCAAACAGGTTTCAGGGACTCCGCTGAGCTTAAAAATAGTTCTATCAATTTCATAGGTGCTCCGACCAGGCAGAGTCTTGTCATGTACATTTTAATTGACTTTTGCGAATAGAGAGGAAGGGAGACTCTTGTACGCAGCTCCCACTAATCCATAGGTTTTGTTGAACTGCAAAGATTTGACTTTCAACTATTGTGTCCTATGACACAGCCTGCCAGGGTAGATCTTGCATCTTTTGCTGTCATATTTTACCTACAGTGTGGCTCATGTTGACCAGGTTGTACTCATGTGTTAAGTTTCTCCAGCGCCCAAGCTAACAAGGAGGCTCCTAAAACAGTGGTTCTCACTGTGGGTGCAATCCCTTTGCCAAACTTCTCTCTCCAAAAAAATTTACATTATGATTCATAACAGTAGCAAAATTATAGTTAAGAAGTAGCCACAAAAATAATTTTATGGTTGGAGGCCACTACAACATGAGAAACTGTACTAAAGGGTCACAGGGTCAGGAAGGTTGAGAACCACTGTACTAAAAGGTTAGCTGATATAAATGCAGCTCTGAGAAGTTAAAAATATGTGGCCCACTCTGTTCCTCCTGCAGATGTCATGCACACATTGTTATAAACTCCACTCCTTAGCTCTATTAATTTTTTCTAACACAACTAAGCAGTATGTATTAGCTGATGGCCACTGAATTACCTCTCAAGACACATTACATTATCCTACACATTGATCAGTGTATCACACAAGCTATGGCCAATAAGAAAAGACAATGTGACAAACAGATGATGAGGTAGGAGATTAAGCTTGACATCCAGAACTTGGTACCAAAAAAAAAAAAATCTGATCCTTTAGCTGGACAACCACAACAAAAGCTTTGGGGATGCTTATAGAATGAAACTAAATTCCCCAAAATATGAAAGGGGAGTTCTCTACCAAAGCATGTTAGATAATAATTTCAGCTAATAAGAAGTCTGTTTCCAGAAAAAAGATTTCATTTTCTATTTGAGCCTTAGTCCCTAAAATCCTGGCAGGCACTGCGCAAAGAGGGCACACACCTTAATTCTCCCAGTTTTTCCTCCTCCACTGCAGGCAGCCACGCCTTAATTAGATGTGATTGGTTGATAGGGTTCCCCATCAACTTTCCTGACTCCACCTTATAAGTGCTGCAATTACAGGTGTGTCACCACATCCAGCGAGAAGGCAGAATTAACTGGTCCTTAGTTTCATAAGCCACGCACCCATTGTGTCTATGTGTATTTGTGTCTATGATATTTAGTATTAATTGTCAACTGGATAGTATCTAGAATCACCTGGGGATAGGGCTTCTGGTCTTGCCTATAGAAAAGTATCTTGATTATGTTCATTGACAGGGTAAACCCATCTTAATTATAGGCAGGACCATTCCCAGCACAGGAGTTTCTGGTCCGTATAAAATAGGGAAAGGAAGCTAGTTTGCATTCATTCATTTTCTCTTTGCTTGTTGAGTGTGAACAACTGCTTCATGTTACCCCTGCCTGTATTTCCCAGGGGTAACATGACTGTGACAACTGTACCTTGAACCGAGAGACAGAATAAGCTAGGTTTCCCTTCAATTGCTTTTGCCAGGATATTATAGCACAGGACCAAGAAATGAAAATAAGACCCTGTCCTTATTACTTTCTTCATGTCCTATTACTCCAAAGCCTATGTTGCTTGTAGTTGGAATTTTCTGTCCCACCTGGTCCTGCAGCCATTCAGCCCCAAATAAACAAACAGAGGCTTATATTATTTATAAACTCTTTCACCTATTAGCTCAAGTTTGTTACTAACTACCACTTATAGCTTAAATTAACCCATAATTCTTGTCTATTTTTAGCCACTTGGCTTAGCACCTTTTCTCAGGAAGGCACTTTCATCTTGCTTCCTCTGCATCTGGCTGGTGACTGTGTCTCTGTATTTCCTCTTCCCAGAATTCTCTTATTCTGATTGCCCCACACATACTTCCTACCTGGCTACTGGCCAGTACTTTCTTAAAACAATTCGAGTGACAAATCTTTACAGTATATAAAAACATTATCCCACAGCAGTTGCTTCACACAAGAAATGTTGTTTCTGTGTCTCCATGACTGTGCACATCAACAGTAATCAGGATGTAGCAAGTGGCTAGTAAGATTTTTAAAAAATTATTCCTTTTACTTTTTGAGATTATAATACAACCATGTCATTCATCCCTTCCCATTTCTCCCTATAAACCCTCCCATATACACCTCCTTTCATTTCTCTTTTTCTAATTTGTGACCTCTTTTTTTATTAGCAATTTATGTATATATTTTTAAATATTGAAGTACAACCTGCACAGCCTATAAAGTTACTTGTATCTATGTTTTCAGGGCTGACTATTTTGTATTGGATAGCCAATTGGTGGGATCTTTCCTAGAGAAGACTATTTCCCCTGTTCTCAGCATTTCTTAGTTGTCTATAGTTTGTTGTGTGGGGTTCAGTCATGGGCTTGCTTGTCCATGTCCATATTAGTGTGTCTATTTTCATTGCCCTTGTTCAACTAATGCTTAGGCAGTCACGTGGGTAAGATTTTATGGGTATAGCTTCTAACCTTCCTAGGAGATATAATCTTATAGTAAATTTCATGTTCCCCTGGTTCTTACAATACTTCTATCCCCACTTCCACAATGGTCCCTGAGCCGTAGGCATAGGAGTTGTATTATAGGTATATAACTGTAACTTATTATAAAAACGTAATACATTTTTAATATAGCCAGTCATCACTCTCACATGACTCCTCTCAGTTCACCTTGGCAGGCAGGGAGCTCTCACCCAACCCTACACCCACCCTCACAAATGGGGCTGATGACAGGTGAGCCAGAGAAAACACTACTATCAGGAAGAATATGAGAGCAGTTGCCTTTGTTCATGCACTTGACACATTTTCTTTTAATCCATGGATGATTTTTCAAATATTACTCAATAGTTAATTTAATCAGTTGACTTCCCACGTATTGGAGCAGCATTATTCTGGGTGTTAAGTGTCAGCTAGGTTTGGGAAGTGCATCAATGACTATCGTAGCTGATTTAAGGCTATCATAGCTACTTGTAGCTTGAGTTCTGCTTGATGACATCAAAGGTTTGCCTGCTTATTGGGTTTGATTATTTGCATTGCGTGATTACAAGGTATATCATTCCCGGAATTGATTTGATGTGTTGTGATTGCAACAGCTTTTTTGTTATGTGACCTGGCAACTGAATGATTCAAGTGACTGTCTCTACAGAATTACCTCACCATCTTTGAATAACCGCAAAATGCACGCATACAAATTGACAGAGAAGAACAGTGAAGACATATACACACATAACACTTTAACCCAAGCTTCCCCGCTCTGAGGTGATCACCACATAGAAGTGCCGCTTGCTGCACAGTCTCCTGTAAAGAGGACAGTGACATTCTACCTCTAAGACTTCTATTTTACTCTTGATAATGTAGATGGTTCTGCTGTTGTTGTTCTCATATTACATTTTCTTTCCTTTGTGTATGCATTTGTGTGTGTGCATTTCATGGTGTGTGAAACTTAAGGGACTCAGTTCTCCTTTCACTGTGTGGATCTTGGGCATCAAACTCAAGTTGCCAGGCTTTGGGGCAAGCGCTTTTAGCTGGAGAGTCATCTCACCAGCACCAGTGTGACTGCTTCCCAGTCAGCATTCATCACAGATATTATGGGGTACCAGAGCCTAGCAACCGTGCAGAGGCTCAGAGAATACAGTAGTGTCTGATAGACAGTCCTGATAAAAAGCAACTCATTTAGTCATGCTTACAGTTTCTCAGGCATCAATTCATGGTAGTGGGGAGGAGGTGAAGCACAGAAGTTCATATTATCAATGCCAGGAAGCTGTGTGGACCAATGACAAGAAGAGACCAGTATAGAATACAGTTCTCTAGGACAAGGCCCCAAATGGTCTACTTCCTCCATCCTGTCTTCCACAATTCCATGTAATCCATGCAAATTTTGAGTCCAAGAATGTATTAATCCAGTCACTACTATATTTTCCATAAGGCATAATCCTCTGCAAATGCCCTCACAATCATACCCTTAGATAGTCTCCTGGCAGCCCCCAATACGACCAAGTCGGCAGTCAAGATTAACCATTATGGCCTCTTTCAACAGACACTAGATGTGATTCATTGGAGGGATACTTACTCCAGAACAGAAGTGTAGCTCCCCAGCTTAACCACAGGATGGTGCTTTATTAAGTACAGAAATTAAACACAGGCCAGAAAAATAGAGAAATAACAACCAAAAGAACACAAGACATCACAGTCACGTAATTCTGCTCACAATCATTCCATTTCTCCCCAGGAAATTTTGGAATACGTTATTTAACATTTTATAGGTAAGTTAATAATATTGTGCCTAAGCATTCTGTGTCTATATACACCATCTACATGAGGAACTCTAGCAGTAAGCACAGCCTTCCATTTCATAAACAATGGCTTAGTGCCTTAGAAACTTGCATAATGTGACCAAGACCAAACAAGGACCCAGCACTGAGTGCAGGGTCTACGAGAGCGGCTGCTACTCATTACTTCACTCAAGTGAGTCTGGATGCTAGAGAGATCCTCTCATTAGCCCCATTGTCCCCAAAGGACAAAGACCTGAGAAACAAGCTGACAAGGTGGGACAATCCAGAGCTATGCAACTGGAAGACTTCCCATTACCCTTGATCGTGCTCCAGCACTAAATGGGCGCTTTGTTTTTTCAGCTTGAAAGACCCCAACCCTAAAAATTAAAGTCACCCATATAGGAAGGCACTGGGAGGATACAGAATGTGATAAATAAGTTTTGTCCGTTATTTGAACCCTAGTTAGTTCCCCTATCTCCCACCCACCAGGAAACCAACAAGTTGCCAAAACAGGTTGCAGTTGGAGCACTCAGTTAAGAAAACCATGTTTTGTACAGACTTGTGTTTTTCTTAGAATAGGTGGGACTATGTTAATTTTGCCCTTGTTGTAACCCTGGTTCGATAGTCTAGACCAACCCTGGATGTACTCGTACCCCATATGATAATTCACGTTAAACTTATGGTTTTTGCCTATAAAAACTTGTTTGCTATGATGTTCGGGGTGCTCAGTCTCCCGAGGGCTGTAGCACCCGGTTGTACAATGGAGGAATAAAAACTCTTGCTTGTTGCATCTGACGGTCTGGCTATTGAGTCTGGGGGCACTCCATTGGAGACCTTTGCCGCGAGGGTCTTTCAAGCTGAGGGATAGCTCCTGAAGGACTGGACCCTACTTTGTCCCTTCTCTTTCTATGTTTACATCCTTACCAATCAATGATGATTGTTTTCGAAAAAAATAATAATATGGGCGCCTACCCATGGGGAGCTCATTTCTGGGCGTGCACACTCTAGAATGTCACTCATTTCCATTCTGACACACTGCATTGCAAGCGTTTGCTCAGTGAGTCAACTCCCAGTGAGCATGGATATCCACACAAAGGCTTTGAAAGCAACAAGATGTGGACACTACATGATGGAGAGAAGGCCATGGGTCTCATCTGAAGGGCGTGGAGCTCCTAGGAGTACATAGTTATCCTGGGTTACGTGTGAGACCTCCAAGGATTTAGCTATTAATACATGAACTTTGTTCACGTCCAGTTCATCCATGGTGCCTGCTGACTTTTATACTATGTTGCATAATTAATCTGTCAACATTCTGTCACAGGGTATAAATATTAATAATGTGATCACACAGTTAGCTGTTCCATTTAAAATTCAGTGCTGGGGAGACAAATTGGCCACTTAATCCTGCAAGATCCCCGAAAGGAGTGGCAAAGAGTGGGAGAGGAGGTGGAGATAGAAAGAGAAGGGGGATGGAAGCCAATTCATGGGGATTAGGGCTTTTTTTATTTCAATCTGGTCCCACTCTTGTGCTTTATGAAATGTCTAAAGATAGACCACAGGCTACCTTGGAACTAGTTTGGTTCTTTTATGGCTCCGTAATGACGTAAGCCTCCCCATCTTCCTTTCAGCTATACTGGGGTTGGGGAAGGACATGGAAAGTCCAGCTCCTTCCATCTGGCATGCCTCATCTCTGGATCAGCATGAGGGGTAGTAAATTCCAGGAGGGACTCAAGCCAACTGTCTCTCTTTGTTTCCTGGGAGAAAAGGTTTATGCTCTCTCCGAAGACTGACCAGCAGTAATTTAGGAGATCTGTGGGGCAGCAGCTCTAGCAGTACTGAAATGCAGGCATGATTAGATAAGCAGGGAGAGGAAGCATGTTGTGTCTGACAGCTTCCCATAAAGTGTCTTTTTTCCACTGGCTTGCCAAGTGTTCTGCGTCTGCATTAATCACATGGCTCCTGAAAACAACCGTTTCCAAGAACGCTGTGAAATTGGACTTTAGGCAGATGGTGCTGGATCTGGGCACCCACTGGCTGAAGTGGTCATCCTACCCTCTGCCTGCCATGGTACATACGGGATTATTCAACCAAGAGCATTTCTTAGCTATCTATTTCTTACTAAGAGGCATAAGGCATTAAAAAATAAGGAGAGAAAAAGGACTCAAGTTAAAAATCAAGAGTTGGAGGAATATAAAATTTAGCACAAAGGTAAAATATGAAAAGTAGCAACTATTATCTAAATAGAAAAATTATTTGCATAGCAAGCAAATGTGATTTTTTTCATTCTTTTTTTTTCTCTAGAATTTTGCAGTAGTGTTATGGCAATTACTTTCCTGTGCTTTTAATTTATCTATCCATGCTGCTCTAAGTCTCTCTTTAGGATATTACCAACAAACAAAACCCTGCAAGTCAGAGCACAGAGGAGCCTTTAAGGTCATGGAATCCATTTCACAGATGGGAAAAATCAAAGGCCAAAGAGAGGAAGTGGGCGGTTGAGCCATAATTTCCGAAGAGCTACAGGAGGCAGAATGGAGTATCCCTTCCTCAACTCCTACACCTCTGCTTTAGGTGACAGTGTACTTCTAGGTACAAAATGGCATTTAATTAAGTCTTCCTTTCATCTGATTCAGATAATACAATTCTTAACTCTGAAATGTGCACATTTTTTAGCTTCTAATGCATATGATACAAGGCCCTTGAAAGAATCTGAGGACACGTGCTTTCTAAGATTTGTGTGCACTTGGAGATAGCATTAACTTTTCTTCTATTATTAGCTTTTAAGTCCACACATGGGCTCCTGGGGATCCTTGTATTTCCAGAAATTATATATAAATATTATGTGAATAATAACAAAAGATAATAATAATATGTAATTATTATATATGAAAATAATATAATCATATATGGATGGGTGGTCTGTTACTTTTTGTAGGGGATGGGAGTAGCAGGGCAAGGAGAGCTCTTGGAAATTTAGTATTTTTTTTCTAAATTGAATGATTATAGATGATAGATTGATTAGATGAGACAACAGATGAATTTTCGTGGTGCTTTCTACCAAGCTGAGAGAGGGAGAGAGGCCGTGGGGCTGCCCAGTCTTCTCCATTAGAGCTTGAATTCAGTCTGCCTGTGCTGCCCTTGCCTGCCGGAATGCTAATGAAGCCAGAACTCCAGCCCCAGCAACACAAATAAGAAGCCAAGGCAGATACCGCCATCAGCTCCCCATCACTTTGTTTTACACATACAGAAATGAAAGGGATACTTTAGATTAAAAGATGTGTTTAATGGTCTGATTAATTCATTCCTGACATACCAGAACTGTTCTCTGATTCTCCTTCTGTTCTTAACCTTTGCAGTTCATGTCCATGAACGTCGACTCAACTCTTTTCTGTTTCCTTCTTTCATATTTTATTTTTTTTATTAGCTTAGTTTAACATTCAGAAACTGCCACTCTGACTTTGATGTCATTGAGTGTGTGTGTGTTCACATCTAGGAAAGGAGTGTAAATGCTTCTGAAATTCAAATTTGTCATCACAATGCCCATCAAAACACATTATCGGGTCTTAGTTAATCACAGTGGAGCTCAGTAAACAAACAAGGGCAGGAACCTCTCCTGACCTCCTGCACTGTGGACATGAGTCCATTCGCTTGCTGCAGTTTACAACATTAATTAACGATGTAGATCTCTGCCTCGTACTGTACATAAGACAGCGAGAGGGATTTGCTAGCTCTAATGAATGTGAGGGGTTACAAGTAGGATCAGCAGGTGCCAACAATAGAAGGACCATAGACAGAAGCTTTTTGATGGAGAATTCAAGGGCTTTTCACCCTAGTATATTAACAATGGCTTGTTTATCTCCCCTTCAGATTTTTTTTTTTGTAAATACCCTTTTTATATCCTCTCCAGGCTGGATATGTGGGTAAATAGCTATGGCCGATGCTTGACGCTGTGAGCTGTTTAGAAGCACATAACACAAAAATATGAGATTAAAAATCATTAATCTGCTCTTGCCTGAATACAGTGCTTGTGAAGTTTGGGTTGGCTGAAAATGGAAGCACAGAGGGTTTCAGTGAGCACCTATAAGCAATCAAGGCCCCTGAGAAAGAGGGAGATGATAAGACTGAATTAATGTTGGTTTTTGCAGCAATTGGGTTTTTTCCCACAGGTGGGCAAATACTGGAGGGACTGGCATGGTTCATTTTTTAAAAGAAGCTATTTATAACCAATTAATTACAAAACATTGTCTCCCCCAAAAAACAAAGAGAAATGATGTATTCTAAAATACTGAGTACAAAAGCTTCTAAACAAGGGCTCACTGGAAACTGTAACACAGGATGTAAAAGCATATGAAACATAAGAAGATTACCTGCTTATATTTGACCTGTTCCCTATTTGTATATGCCCTGTCCTTTTACAGAAAGGCTTTGTGGCAGCTGATTAGGCCTGAATTCTTAGAAAAGACTATTTTAGATGACATCATCAAAACTGTCCAGTAAGGATGAAGAAGGGCACTGCGATGGCTTGTTTCATGCGTCAGAGGGAATGGCCACAGAGCACTGGGACACTTGCCTGAGTATTATTGTATTAGGAGTGCCTGATAGTGTCTACATTGGATTCAGTAGACTGAGCAAAGCCGTCTATCCTCTCTGACCAGGGCGAGTCTCATCCAATCAACTCAAGTTCTAAGGAAACCAAAAGAGTCACTTAGGAACTTCTCCTACCTGGTCTGTGACTCTCACACTTGTTCTTTTCATGCCTTGGACCCCAACTAGCAGATTATCTCTGCCTCAGCCTGCTAACTGTTAGTATTCAACTGAAACTCCACACAACGCTGAGTCTCCAGCTCGCCACCTGAAGACTTCGAGACTTCTCAGCTTCTAGAATTGTGAGAACCAACTCCCTCTGTGAGTGTACTATTGGCTCTGTTTCTCCAAAGAACCCCACATTATACAGTAGTTATGGCCTACACCCACATGACTATGCACCAGAGCAGCGATTAGCCCTTCAGAGCATAATATGGGAGGCCTACATGAAAAAGAAGTCATTTGGGGGGACTTTTTTATTTTAATCAGAAGGAAAATAATCTTTAGATTAAATGAACTTTTAAGTCATATGCATTATTAAGTTTTATTGTTGCTGTGACCACAATTCCTGAGAGGGCAACTTAAGTTAGGAAGGTTTTATTTCAAGCTCAGTTTGCCAAAGTTCAGCCCATGGTCACTGGTCTCAAGAAACTAGAAAGAAAGATAGAGTGGTGGCAAGTAGATGTGACAGAGGAGATTTTTGTTTTTAATTAATTGTAAACAGGGAGCAGAGAAATGGACAAGACGGGGCCAGGGACAACATGCCACAAAGGACATGCCTCCGACAATCTATTTACTCTAGGTAGCTCACACCTCCTAACTAACCAGAACCTTTTAAAGCAGACACACAAACTGGGGACCAAACTGGTAACACATGAGCCTACAGAGGGTATTTCATATTCAGACCATAAAAGTATCTCTCAGTACATATTGAACATCCCCAGGGATCACAGACATATCATGAAAGTATCAGATGCTGTCTTCTGTCAGTGACTTAAGTGACAGAAATAGTCAAAATACCTTAAACACACACACACACACACACAGAGAAAGAGAGAGAGAGAGAGAGAGAGAGAGAGAGAGAGAGAGAGAGAGAGAGAGCGGAAGCAGCCAAAATAATTAAGTCATTCGATTCAGAGAGTGCTGCCCTGTTTTAGTTTCATCTGCAGCATCTCTGTACCACTCCAAGTCTTTGCAAATTTTTAAAATGGAAGTTTTATTTTTCCTTCAGATCAGAACCTTGGGCTTCTGCTGAGAGTCAGTGGTGACAGGTTGACTCATTTAATAAAAAGACATGAATGAAGTGAGGGGAGGCAGCAAATATACTTAGACTTAAGAACTGCAGGTGTGTCTCCTCAACGAACCATCACCCACAGATGCTGACTGGGTTTCCATGGAGACAGCAAGGCACACTGGTACTCAGGACAGTCTATCAGCCCCTCATACTATCAGCATCTGCACACTCACCAACGGAAATGGACAATGCAAATGAGGGCCAAATTGTGAGCAGTTTTCATGGGTTTTGTCTTCCTTTTTGCTACAACTACAAGACAGAAGATTTGAGAGTAGCTTTAGCTACAGAAATGTTAATTCTGGGAAGACAATGTATTAAGATATGACATCACTTTTACATGAGATCATGAACTGACTTCTGTACTCTTTTTTTTTCTTGTTGTTGTTGTTTTGTTTCTTTCTTTCTTTGTGATCATTATGGCAATCACATACATATGGCTTGCCAAGGCTGCCATATTTCAGAAGACTAAAAGTTCTCCAGTTTTCCAGTGAGGAGTCTTCTTCTTCAGGACAGAGAAGAAAGTTTTTGTCATTTCTTTATAGCATTTTATTGGTAGAGACTCAAAGGAATAATTGTTTTAAATATATATTATTTTTATAAACATATATAAAATTTACATATATATATATAATATAAAGCATAACAACTTCACAGTGCAAAACATAAAACTATTTGTTGATAGCTCAGTGTGCGACCACAAAAAACACAATTGACTTTCATGGGTCCAGAGTTTTTCACCTGTAACTGGAAAGATGTGGAAGAGTTTGTCCCTCCAACCTCTTTCCTGTTTAAAAGTACTGAGTTCCCTGACTTCTTACATGAAGCAAGTTTTCACAAAAGAGCCAGGTGGAAGATTTGGAGCACAGAGGCTACAGTATGGAAACTGAGTACTTAACCTAACCTTATTTATCTTTATGACACCCAGAGACATAAATTTTTCAAGTTATTCCAAGTAATGAGACCTTTTTACTCCTTCAGTATATCAAATATTCTGCCTTAGCAATGTTAAGTCACTTGCACAACAGACTTATACCCCCAAGGCAAGAGATGCACCAGAAGAAGACAGATTTAAATGCCTCATCAGAACAATTCCATAATGAATAATTACATGGAAACAATTAACTCTTAGTTTTCCTTGGTGGCTTGCTCCTTGTCAAATTTCACTCCTTTAGAAGTTAATCTCCATCAATTAATATGTTTTGGAAACCTCTGTACCAGAGCACGTTATGTAGCAGTTTCCTCTGAGATTGAAACATTCCATCTCCTAGGGAAGGTCCTTAAAACATAAGGTAAACATCTCAGAACAGTTTTTAGGAAGTTCCTGAAACTGACCAGTTTTGCTAGGTTCTTCCCTCTCAGAGTAAACAATAAAGACAGCTGAGAGTCACTCTCAGACAAACCAAGTAGCAAAGAAGACTCTGAGAGCATTCCAGCTACCTGGAAAAAACAGAAAACATCCCAACTGCTCTCATAGATCAACTGAGTCACTTAAAAGGGACACACCCCAACCTTTTGATCTGTCTTTTGGCTGTGCAGTGTGTTCCATGTTTCCAGCTTTTTGTGAGCTATTACCCATTCTGGGGTGGGCCTTGGTGATGCAGCTGTCTTTGAGTCATTTCTACTCCTGTAAGCAATCCCTCAACCATAATCCATTAAGTAACCCTAATAAAACGCACTGTGTGACCACGTTGGACTTTGGCTACTACCTATACTTTGGTCTGTTGCGAGCTCTCTACTTGGGGTGAGTAGATGTGTATGTGTGGCATCTCTAGGGAAATGCCTTGTCATATGGCAAAACCTCAGACGAATACAGTTCAATCATAAAATCATACTTAGAAAAATATAAATACATTCTTCCTTCAGAATCCACAATGAACACAGTGGATCTCCTTTCCCTCATGGATACAAAAATCTGTGGATGCTCAAGACTGTTATATGAGGCGAGTGGGCCGTGTCCTGCCACCCGGCTAGCTTACACCTGAAATAACCACACAGAAATTGTATTAATTAAATTACTGCCTGGCCCATTATATCTAGCCTCTTCTTGGCCAACTCTCACATCTTGATCTAACCCATTTCTATTAATCTGTGTTTACCACGAGGTCGTGGCTTACCAGGAAAGATTCAGCATGTCTGACTCTGGTGACTCCATGGCAGCTCTCTCTGCCTGCCTTCTTTCTTCCAGCATTCAGTCCTCTTCTCTCTGCCTATCTAAGTTCTGCCCTATCAAAAGGCCAAGGCAGTTTCTTTATTCAACCAATGAAAGCAACACAAATACAGAAGGGCTTCCTATACCACAAGACCTTTATAGAAAATGGTATATTGCCTGCAAGAAACCTATACACATTTTTCTATACATTTTGCATCACCACTAGATTATTTCAAATATCTAATGCAATAAAAAGCTCCCATAATGTTAATCAGTATCATCACACCTCTTATTTAGAGAATAAGGTGGAGACACACTTCCCCAAATGTTTAGTACAGATACAGTTTTTATGTATTTCCAGTCTACAGTTGGTCGAATCTAGTTACAGAGTCCAACTACCCATCTTAAGTAAAATAAATGAAGAGAAAAATAAATACATATTTCACCCCCAAAGCCATTAGTAATCATTCCCAAGTAATCTGTCCTTTGCAATGATCTCATTCATCACCTTTTCACATTAATACCATAGAATTATTAGTTAAATTTATTAAAAGTGCATGTGAAACTAAGGAAACTCTTACTATATACCTATAGTAAAGAAAGAAAAATAATACCCATTAAAATGAGGTCTGAAATCAATTCCATATGAAATTCTCACTTAGCAACCACTATCAGAATGTATTTGTAAAATCAAGATAATCCTAAAATTTCTAGGAAAATATTTTAATTTACACTTATTTATTTATTATTTACATAGACACCATATCCTGCTATGTAGTCCAGTCTAGCCTTGCACTTGTATACCTCCTGACTCAGTCTCTTAAACAGCTGGGATTTACAGGCTTGAAACACCACCATCCTTGCTGTAACTAGCAGAAATCCTAAGTACAAATGTCAGCCATTCTGATTTAGTGATCACATAGGCCCTGTTAGCCAAAATCATGTTCTTCTAAAAATTAGTAAAACATGAACCTAACATAAATAGAGGATAAGTAGAACTGAAGATGACTTAAGACTCATAACAAACAGCCTAAGAAATCACCCCATCATTTATACTGACCAGACAGAGGGTTCAAATGCTGTCAATGACATCCCAGTAAGGTTGGTTACTATATGTACCAACAATCTATGAAACAGGCAGTCTTGGAAACAATTGGCTCAATGTGGAAGGCACTCAATATATTACTGAGAGCTCTCCTATTTTGTATTTACTTTTTAGAGACAAACCAGGAAAAGTCAAATGTGCCCCCTACTGGACCACATAGATGGCCGTTTTCAAGTGAGCTAACCCTCAATCCCCAGCCTCTTCCAGGGCAACAAATTCCACCCAGGGCCACAGCTGGAGCTTTCCCTTTCTTCTCTCTCGAGCTTTCCCTCCTCTGCTTGCCTTGGGCCTCTTGTGGGAATGCAAACACCAGTACTGGCCTCCGTGTTCAGCAAGATCTAAATAAACAGGTTTTGCTTGTTTTCAATTGGTCTGTGTTTATTCGCACAATGATAATTCTTTCAAAGTGTATTTTCTTTTAGGTAGGTTACACATCAGCCTTGACATCATGTATGAATGTATTTGCTTAGAAGATGTCTTCTTCTATCTCACCAAAAGAAACTGAAATGGAGTTCACATAGCAATTTCATGAGTAATAAGGACGGTGATGATGTTGTAGTGCTGAGGAACACAACCATAAACAACCCATTCTGATGTAGGATATATCATAGCAGTCATTTAGCATAGCCCCAGGAGACTAGGGCTGCTATTAGCTCTGTTTAATACAGGCAAGACTGAAGTGGCCAAGTCTCACCTGCTTGTAAGGGCCAGTGGTAGCCTTTGTAAAAGGACACTGGCCCAGCATCTGTGCTGTGGACCCACATGCACACAAGGTCCAATTTAATGCACTGCATAAGGAGAGGAGATACACAGTGAAAATTCAGCTTCACGTAAATATACCTTTCCCTTATTTAAACAACAATAAAAGTAATTTCCCATAGCCCAGCATGGTGATACACATCTATTATCTCAGGATTTCTTTGGAGCGGTGGGGCAGAGGGATTGGAAGTTCAAGGTTAGCCTTGGCTACAAATGAGACTATTTTAATAGCCATCAAAGACAAATAAACAATAGAAATAAAACAGATACAATGCAGTATTTTCTATTGAATATGTAACAACTCAAAAGTACCTACAGAACATAAAACATTTATAAAAGAACAAAGTATGTGATGTTGCAAATACCCTACTATCCCCATTTTTAATGGGCAGAATTACATAGGAGATTTGTGAATGAAATAAAAGGAGAAGGATACGACTATTCCTAAAGTATGGAGAAGATTTTAATTCTAGATATAAGGGAGAAAGGAGGCAGGGGGAAGAGTCCAGGCTGAACATGGCTGGCAGACTAACCTGGACCATGAGAAGGGAGACGGGGAAGGAGAGCAAATGTGGAGTTGCTGACCAAGGGGTAGCTTGGACCAAAAGGACAAGAGACCAGTGTAGTCAATATGGTTGAGTTATATAGAATTGGCTGGGATGGGGAGCAGAAGCCCAAGCCCTGGGAGAGAGAGGTTTAGGAAAGAGGGCAGGATGAGAAGTGTTGGGAGGAACCACAGATACCGAGTGATGCTGGGAGAGCTGGAAGGAGCCACACAGGTCCTGAGTGATGCTGGGAAAGCTGGGAGGAGCCTCAGGTACTGAGTGATGCTGGGAGAGCTGGCCAAAATCAGCTTTGATATTACTAGGCACCAAGTCATTTGTTCCAGTTTGGGGGATTTAACAATTTGAGACACATGCTTCAGACCTATAGGATCTTGCCTTACCGTCAAGAATGTGAGGCAGGCAGAAGTGTCTTATAGAAAAAAGCTCCATTGATTATGCTGAATTTAGATCCTTTGCGTTTATGCAGAAAGAACTCTTATCCTCTGAGCCATCCTTGATCGATTGATATTTTAAGCACTATTATTTTAAAGTCAGAGCTGATAAAAGGGACCAGCCCTTATTCCAGAAGACTGCTGGAGACTATCTGTGGGAAAAAATTGCAAAGGCACTCTTGCCCGCACACCATTCTTTCTGTTACCCAGGCTGTTCCAACTCCAGCTCTTCTCCTTCTACACCTGCAGCACTTAGAGAGTTTTGTCTTTATTAGATTTTTCCCCCATTTTGAAAGCTTTCCCTATGGTTATCATGGAAAGGAAGAAGAATGAAACTTGTCATTAATGAAAGTAAATACTGTTCATTACTTCAGCTGTAACTCATCTAAAAGCCAAACTGACTTCATAATTAAAGTGCTAACCAAAATTAAGCATTTGAGTATAACGATTAATTTAAAATTACACACAATAGTACAAACCTAAGGTGATAACTAAAATAAAAGGGAATGGGGGTGGTATTACATTACAAATTTCTTGAGTAACTCAGACAGAGTAAGCAATTTCACTGTAACCAAGGAGGATGAATGAACAGCTGCAGTTCTGACATCTGGAATTTCTTATACAGCCCCCTTTCCTTTCCTTTCCCACCTGGCAGACAAGATAAGATTTATCTTCTGTGATTTTAGGAATGGGAATATTATAAGACTTTGAGATCACTATGTGAGAGATACATTAAGGTAAAGACAGTTATGACAATAAAAATTAGGTTCTTCCAATGGCTCAAGTAGATTTTGTTTTTTGTCTTTTGGTTTTTTTTTTTTTTTTGGTCTAGTGTGGATAGTAGGCACTCAAGCAGTACCTGCTAAAATGAATATTTATCATTATTCAAAATTTAAACTTAGAGTTGCAAGGTAAACTTAAAACCCTTTGAAATCCTGTGCTCCTCCCAGATAGGTAAGAGGGAGGCTTGAGAGACAGGAATCAGGTGGCCGAAAGAGTGCAGTTCTAATCCAAGTTAGTATAGACTCCAACATAATCACAGAGAAGGCATTGCAGGCACACACGAAGGGTTCTGAGTCAATACACCAAAGGTAAAGCCAAGATATTTGTTTTTATATGGAAAGTTCTCAAGTGATACTGATGATATGTATCAGCCTGTGGACTAACTTTGAGAGCCAGCGATAGTCTAGATGGACATAAAATTCAAGTGTTCCCTGGTAACTGAAGATTAATAGTGAGATGTTCTTTGCAAGGTTAATTACCCTCCATTTGCTCAGCATTCTAAATTCTAATAGAAAGCCACACCTATATGATTAACATATTAACTGTTAAACAGTTCTTTATATTTATGGACACCAAAACATCTGGGGACTTTCAAATGGCATCAGATTGCACAGCATCTCACCTTACTTTCCAATTCTGTGTCAACACAAAGCATGCTAATTTCTGTAATGTTTAACTTGCAGGAAAACAGCATATCTATCTGAAGAAAGTTGGCCTTAGGTGGTCAAAATCCATCCTGATGTAACAATCTAGCCAGAGAAGAGGGGGTGGGGTGCCCTAGATGAGGAAGATTTCCTTTAGTACTTTGTCTTAGTTCCTGTTCCTCTTGTTCCTCCCTGCTCTTTCTTTCCCTCCTGTTCCCTCCCATTGTTTCCCTGAATTCCCTAAGAGAAAGGTTGGAGGGCAAAGGCCTTTATCTATAGGAACAGCCTTTATAGGAAATTGATTTCCTTCCCACTAACTTCTCCTACGCATTGGCTTTTGAGTGGGGAGCAGCTGGACCTGGGTCAGGAAATAAGTTCTTATTACATACTCTAGAGCCCACTGCATAATACACACGTCAACGCGCACATTAGTGATAAAAATTCAATTGTTTGACTTGATGCCTGTGAATAACTTCTCTTAGATTGTATTTCCTTATCATAAACAAAAAATCTACCTAAATAATGAATAGATATGACCAAATCTATTTTATAATAAGCCAAAAACTACATTATGAATATTTTCTACAAGCAATTTCATGTTTGCTAAATGAAAGCAAACCCTATAGGCTGGTTCTTTCTTCATCCTTGTGAAATGGGACCACTACACCTAGATGGCTTATTGAATGGGATCATTATGGAGACGTGATAAGCTCCCATTAACATCGATCTCGAATACCACAAGGACTTTGCATGCTTTGTATAACCCAGTTATTACTTTTTTATGTGCCTATTCACAACTAACCAAAAAATGTCCCTCTCTTATTTATGTCTTTTTATACTGTGCTCAACTCCTAAATATCCAATCTTCTTAGCCCTTAATCGTAGGCCCTCTTGTCTTCTGATTGTAACTAAGGAGCTACTGCTCAACCTAAGCCCATCTCACTGCTAAAAAAAAGCCCTGTCTCTGAACGGGCTTTGCATTCTTTTGACCTGCATATTCATTGAGTTCTGTGAAAAGGAGCTCTTACTTCTTTTGTCTGAAAAGCCACCTTCCACTCCCTTGCTCTCTCTATATCTAGTCACTCTTGCCAGGAACCAGGAAGTTAGCATTGACAGATGTCCCACCCTCAACCTTACATTCAATCAATCACCAAGCCTATTGATTGTGTCTCCCCAATAGGTCTTACCAATTTACTTCTCTTCATCCCTTTCACGGTCACACGGGTTCACTATTAACACCTGTGATCTGTCTTTTGAACTTGTGAGACATCAGTTCTCCTTCATGAGTTACCTCGCTTCCCCCTCTTTATTTGACCCATTATCCTTACAAGAGCAGCTCCAACTAGCAGATACTTGAAGGTCTTGGATAGGTCATCACCATTCCACTATTGTCCTCTCGGCATCATGGTGATCATCTGACCCTCACTCAACACTTTCTGCAAAGCAGGAACTTTACTAAGAACACTGCCTCCATAAAACAGCATTAGTGTCACACCTTCTTTGAGGCTAAGAACCAACATGAGCTTGAGTGACTTGTTCATAGTTACACAGCTTGGAAACGGCTCAGCTACAATGCAGCTCCATGTAGTCCAATGGGCTCCATCCATGTTTTATTCCAAATGTCTCTCTAGCCCACTTCGGCATGGCTGTGCCCAGGTAACACCCAGTAATGGTTTCCCATTGCTTTCAGTACCAAAGTGTCTGTCTTTACCAGGGCTCTTAGGGGTTTGTAAAACCTGGGCTTGGCATTCTTCTCCACCTTCCCATTCCACCTGTCAGCCAGCTCTGCCAGTTTTATTTACTTATGTGTAGTGTCAAGTTTTCTTCTCGTTTAGGGCCTTTGAACATGCTGTTCTGTAGCCAGGATCTTAGTGCCTGGGGGAGGTTCTGGAGCCAGGATCTCAGTGCCTGGGGAAGGTTCTGGAGCCAGGATCTCAATGCCTGGGAGAGGTTTTTTCCTGACCCTATAAATCTAAATTAGGCTTTCTTCTTGTTATGCATATTATGGGCTCTCTTTGATAGCATGCAACAAAACAAAACATTTACATATATATCTCTGTAACTGTTTGTTTCATCTCTGGCTTCAGGAGAACAGAGACCAAGGCGTCCTTGTTTGCCACTGTGTAGGCAACCTCCAACAAAGCAGGTGCAATATGAATATGAATGTGTTAACAGAAACTATAAATATGAATAGGCTGTGAATATATAGGGGGAACAGCAATGGGAGATGTGATGAAAGCTTATTTTAAATGGTTGAACCTGAGCAGAGGTAGCATTTACAAGTCAGTCATATTGGAGTGGACAAAAAAAATGAAAGGAGATAGAATTGATGCAGTCCTAAGCTAAACACCTGGCTGGGGCAAGGTGGGGGGATACAGAAACTATTTTTACAATGATCCAACAAAGCAATTTGGACCCAAACTAGAGAATAAACACAGACAGAGAAGCAGGAAGTACAATATTCCCAGTTGGGTGATAACAGAAGAATGGTGTTTTACACAGTAAAAAAAAATAAATGTCAGGAAAGGAAAAAAGGGATGGAGAGAGAGAAAAAAAATATCATTCACCACAGACAATAAAGTAGGGCAATAATTTTACAGGTACGGATGAGTCTAGAGGCTAGATGCTGAATTCAGGTTCTTGTGTCTCTTTTACAGTGATCAGTTCGATGACACAGGAATGAAGGGTGATGGGTAAGAAGCATCTGGGGATGTGTCATACCTCCCCCTGTGACCTAGACCTAAGAGTATAAGAAGGCAGAGAAGGTAGGCGTCCCAGTGACCCTTTACAGGTGGTGAACATAGTAACCACTCCTCCCAAATGTGTTAGCTGGACTTTTCTGAGCCTATTCTCTTAACAGACTAAGTTCTGTCAATGTCTCCTGGTGCCCTGTTCATCTTTGGAATTTCCACCTTTATTGTAGGAAAAAGAGATTTAGTTTGAAGCTGTCCTGTGAAGACATCCTGAAGACTCCGTGGTCTTCCTTCAGGGAGAGAGAAACAGAAGCAGCGGCGGCAACTTTGAGTTCTCCATCTGTCCTTCTCTCTACCTGGCACACTGGCTTCAGAACCCTCATTCCTATGATCACCTCCCGTGGGGGTGAAGGTCCAGCACCTGGCAGGGATGGTGGTTCCGAGAAGTAGCCACACCGTCTGCACAACGGCTTATGTCTCAAGAAGACTGCAGCACAGCCCCCATACTTGTCCGTGGTCACTTCTTTCTCTTAGAGAAGGTGGGGCCAGGCCTTCTGCTGAGCAGCTCACTCGAACCTAACAGCCAGTGTCCCATCTCCTGCTCCCTGCCGCCCGGCCTGCACTTGCCGCTGAGTGACCTCTACTCAGTCGTGCTCAGACCTCTAGCATCAGGTGAAGCGTCCAGGGATCCCTTGGTACTGACACTGGGCAATGGTCTTGTGAGCGAAGGGAATGGGTGAGCACATGAGCCCTGAGTAAAAACCTGAGCTGTGCATTCCGAGACCACATCTCTGTATAAGACAGAGATGCTTCCCTTGGGCCCTCTACTGGGGTATAAAAACCAGAAAATGGGAAGCCCCTTATTTCTCTACCTTTTCTCCTGAATTTCTTTAAAATTGGGGCTTGTTTATTCGACTTTTAATGATATTAAAAAGAAGAAGAAAACCAAACAGGTTATTCTCTTAGAGGAGGGGGTACACATCATTATTGCTACTTATCTTCTGTGTTGCTATCATTCTCCTACTCTTTGGTCTTCGGTGCCAGAAAACAAAACAACACAATGGTGACAAGAGAGTATGGGAAAGAGACAATTAAAGTGACCTTTGATCCACTTATTGTAAACACTTCATTATACGGAGAACTTTAACCACTCCTTCCAAGCCAACCTCATTTGAAGAGAAAGTGATGACTTTAAAATCAAAGTAATTAAGGCTTCTAGGAAGGTCCTCCCATCTCTGAGTTGATTACCCCTCACCCCGCAGGCCTCCATTTCTGTCATAAAGGAACTGGGTGTGTGTAGGCTCTCTTCCTTTTTCTAGGTTATTTCCCTGGGCTCCTTTGAGGTAATATGGGTGCGTGCCCGAGGTGTAAAAGGGACGAAGGCCTAGGTAGAAGAAGGGTGGAAGGAGAAGACCAGCAGCCCAGCCTAGTGCCCCCCCCATCCCCACCCCGGAACAGAACAGGCCCTGGTGAATGAAGTGGAAAACCTTCCTGAGCTGCATGTGTCACATTCAGCAGAGTGAAAGGCTGGCGCTGCGGCATGGCCTGTCAATTGTGTTTGTCTCTAGTTCATGGAATTTTCATTATTCATTATTCGCTGGGCCTGGGCAGCACAGGAGCAGCAGCTCAGTCTAATCCCCACCTGATAATGTATTTCTGATAAGCATGACGGAGCCAGCTCTCCTGACAGGCTTCACATTTCCAGCTGGATCAAGTGCCATTTACATGAAGGAGGCACTGGGAATTCAGATCGCAGTGATAAGGTGGCCTCAGACTCCACCGTATTGTGTTAGCGAGGGTCCACTGAGGTCTAGGGATCCTCCAGCTCCATCACTCTGCCACCCACCCAGGGACATATGTAGGCCACTCTAAAGGCTGCCAAGAGTTTCAGATTGATGGAAATCAACAACCCTTCCCTGGCCCTCCTACCCTTGTTCAGTGCCCTTTACCTAAGACCACTAGCATAGGACAAAGCTGAAATTTAATTTAAAGATCCTGGTTGGCTTGATTTTTGATTCTGGAATCAGGCAGTGCTTTGTTCCATAAGGCAGAATTAGTGTTCTGATGGGCTGAGAAAAAGAGATTGCTTCCATAGACAAAGGAGAGCAGCAAAAGACAGAAACAAAACACAAAAAAGCAGGCTTGGAATTTTAACATGATTTTCCTTTGTAAGGGAAAGTATAGAAAAGGAAAAAAAAAAAACCAAATTGGTGGGCATCCAAAAACTTTGTTATGTAATACCAGGATTAAAGAACTAAAGAGTTAGAGGGACCTGAACCCTGGTTGTGTTCACTGCTCTATTCTGAGAACTTAGGAGTTAAGGCTGAGGGGAAACGGCTCCCTCTCCATCCTCTGAAGCTGTCTCCTCCTCAGTTCTAAGTCCTCATGTTGGAGATGTGGCTGCTGTCTTTTCCCCGATTCCTTGGAAGGCTGATAACAGCTTCCTTCTGTTTTAATAGAACGGAACACACGCATGATTGACCCCATGATGAGCTTTGAGGGGACCCATTGGAGCCTGATAAAAGGATCTATTAGAACCCACAGCCTCCTGTAATGTATTTTAAATCCCCACAGTTAGAAACAACCACATAAGCAACAGGCCCTGGCAGCCCTCAGGCAGAGGGAAATGGGGACATATCATTGTTCCTTTCTCTAACTCAAAATCCATTCACAGAAATCAAATGTCCTTTACAACCAATTCATTGTCTTACTATATACATATATTCCATTGCTTAAGAAAACATTTACCTAGTTTCCTTACTAAACATTAAAAGACAGATATCCAAGGACAGGAACCTCTTAAGAACTCATTCTGTTCCCTCACCCTCAAAGTCAAAGATAATAAGCTGACGCACCTGAATTATTCAACATATTCTATGAAGGGAGCAGAAGGAACGTGACCAAGGTGATACAATTGATTCAAATTATTTGAGGGTGTTGAATGTTCTTTGCAACTGAGACCAATTCTACTTTTCTTAGACTTAATCTACAGGTGATTCCTTCTGTATCAATTACCAGCACACACCCTGAAAGTCAGTGTCTTAATAGTCTTCTGTCCTCCGTATGGCCAGTTGTTTTCCTGGCCTTGGTCAAGTCTTCCTCACCTTCTGTCCAGTTTATAATAAGATACATATTGCTCAGTAGTAGGATGAGCTACATCAACTTGGCAGTCGTGACATTGGGCCAACATCCCAGGATGCCCTCACACAAGCCTAGATGTTACAGGGCAGCCAATGCATCTGACTTCTTGATACAGTGAAGAAGCATGGAGAACATGAGATGTCAAAGGCTGCTGCCAGGAGCAAATGACATACTGACTACAGCAACCTTTTCCATGAGTCAGCGAACACTATAACATAAGAGATAGATTGTAGTGTAGTAAGCGTATTAACCAGTGCCACACAGTTGCTTCTTATCAAATACTGTATCTTGCTTAGTTATACTTGCTACCCTTTCACACTACTATTGTCACAGTGGGTATGTTTAGATAGGCAACACCGAAAACTCATAAATGCTGTATTGTAATTGATACCATTAAGTAATGGGAATTTTTACTATATTCTGATTTGGGGAGATTAGTCATATATGCAATTTACCATTGAACAGAACACTGTTATGTGGTTCGAGACTGTAATCTCCTAGTTAAATCATCAGGCCTTAGACTTCATCAATTGAGCTTTGACTCTCGCGATTGCAGGGACCTTGTCCACATCGGTAGCTGCCTCAAGTTCTGCAGTGTTTGAAGATCATAGATACTGGACCAGACATACCCATGGCCCTGAGGAGGAAGCAATTCCCATCCGAGCTTCATTATCTATCTTTGGCTTGTGATTTTTAAATATTTTGACTACATAAACATAAAATGTGGCTCCATTTGTAATCCCGTGTCCCTCATGTATCTCTAGGGTTCATTCCCTCATGTTTCCAGAAAAATGGAAACATTAACTGGAAGCTGTATCTAGATTCATGCCTCGTCCCCATACCCCCATCATGTAGTGCTTCTCATCACATTTTATTATGGCACTCTCTTTAGGAATCTGCTTTCGATTCAAGGCATGAATACTGCAGATTCCTAACATCTGCACTGCTCAGGGCAAGAGTTCAAATGGAGGCACAGCTGCCAAGTCTAAAGATTTAAAGATAAAAACCAAGACAGCAAACTGCTAATTAAAATGCATTTTTCTATTTCCACCTTGATAAATATTCTATCAAACCAGCTTATAGAGCTAGCTTCAAACTTAGAGCCCCTGAGTTCCTCATGCCTCATCACCAGAATGGAATGTACCAGAAGTAACCTGGAACCTAGCTTTCAACTAATCTCCTCTTCTTCTGTTAGTGCATTATTTGGTGAAGGACCAGTATGTGTTCTCAGCCCTCAACCACTGGAAACAGACACTTCTAGAGGCTAAAGGAGGGCCTTGTGGAAGAGGCAGTGCCAGTCACAGAAGGGGACTTGGAATAGTTTGGTCAGGGAATCTGGTGATTGCAGACCCAGAGGACATTGCAAAGAAGAGCCAAAAGGTTCCAAGTGCTGCTTCCTATTAGCTCTTATATTTGTGCCCCCAAAGCAAGAGGCACAGCACAACGATGGACTCTTGAGTGTAGAAAGAATTCACACAGTGCTGTCATCATAAATTTCTCTATTAGTTTAGTTGACAAGGTAAAAGTTTTGTTCAGTTAGTGTTCTGTAAGATGACACAAAAGAACACAGCCTGTAAAATCCATGTTCTTCAACCTTATGAGCCTTAGTTCTTCTATCTGTCCAGAGGGAGCTATAACAACTCTATACTTTGAAAAGGTAAGTCGACCATCTCGTCCTGGATGTGGCAGGTAACACCTCCTACCCCACCCCTTACCCCACCCCCTGTAAATCCCATAGAAGAGTTGCAGACAGTAGGGTTAGTACAATATCCTAACCACTGATTGCTGAAACTCAGTAAATTAAATTATTAAAAAGTAATGAAAAGAGGCCTAAGTTTTAGTAACATAACAAACTTATTTAAGGCAACTCTGTTAACACATAGAAATGCTAGAAAAAATAAAGCATGGCAAAAATAATTGATTACCTGATTACAAGGAGAAAAATGTAAAACTCCTTAGTCCACAAACACAGGTATTCCACTGAACATACACTGGGTTAGCTGAACCTTCTTAGGAATTTGGGTCTGAAAAATGAGGCTTCAGTATGGAGACAGACTGACAAAAGAAAGCCAAGACCCTCATTCTGATAATTCTGTCAGCATAATGGGGATGGGAGGGAGAGAAACTAAAGAGCTCAAGTCATCCGCCCAAAAGAAGAGAATATGTCTGCCCTGGATGTTGAGTACAAATAACTAAGAAATCACAGTTAAGGTATGCCACAGAGCATCTTAAGTCACAAGTGAAAATCTCTCCTGCTGTCTAGGAACTTTGGAGTACCTGAGGCATCTATGAAAGCAAGGCAGAACAAGCACTTGGGTGACAGCTACAACCCCAAACACATTCTGTGGAAAGTTGGGTTTTTCTCAAAATCAGCTCAGTCTGTAGCTACGCATTGGCAGGGGCTATGTTAACACTGCCATCCGTCAGGGTGTGTCTTTATTGTGTGTGCCCTTCCTCAATTTTGAGAAAGTTTCCTCCTATTCCAATCTTTTAGGGAAGCTTGCTTAGTTTTTTTCCCCAAAAGAGAAGTTGGGTTTTTTTTTTGTTTGTTTGTTTTTTTTTGTCAGTGAATTGACCATGTGGTCTTTGTTCATTGCTCTATAATGCCACAAATTATATTAATTGATTTTAGTGCTAAAGCAGACCTAGCATTCTTGAGACAATCTTGTGTTACTGTGGCTTATGCAATATTTAGCTTGCTGTTTGTATTTTGAGAATTTCTAAGACTATGTCCATAAGAGACATTGGTTTGTCACTTCCTTTAATGTGGCAGTATTGTTTGGTTTGTGTATTAAAGTAATGATGATATTATAGGATGAAAAGAAGAATATTCCACAATTTACCTTATTCTCTTTTTTTGGTGAAGAATTGGTCTTGTTTCTTCTTTCAGTGTGTGATAGAATTCATCTGTGAAGACATCTGGAGCAGGGATTTTCTCTATATGTTGTTTATTTTATAAATTAATATATTTACCTTTTACATGCCTACCCATATTTTCAATTTCTTCATGACTCAGTTTTAGTGGTATCTATCCTGGAAATTTTCCTGTTAAATGAAGTTCATCTGTTTCATATACTGACAGTTGTGTGATGGTCAATTCTGGTTGTCACCTTGACACGCCTGGGAAGAAGGATTGTATTGTATCCATCAGAGTGGTCTGTGAACATATCTATGGAGGCATTTTCTCACTTACTAATTGATCTAAGAGGGTCCAGCACACTGTAGGCTGTATCACCCTAGGCCTGGGCTATATCAGAAAGGTAGCTGGACCTGAGCCTAGAAACGAACCGGAAAGCGGCTTTCTCCCACAGTCTTTGCTTCAGTCCTTGCCTCTAGGCTGTTGTTGTTGCCTTGAGCTACTGCTGTAGTTTCCTTCGATGACAGACTATGTATGCTGTGAGATGAAACAAAACCTTTCATTCCCAAATTTGTTTTGGACCATCCTGTTCACAACAGCAACAGAAACCAAGCCAGAGCAAGTTGTTGATGTATTCTCTTGTGACTGTGTTTTTGTTTCTAGAGGATCAATGGGAAGGTACCCACAGTTCTGACTATGTGAATTTGCCTTTTTGTCTCAATCTTGTAGCAGAAAGGTTGTCAGTGTGTTTGATCTTTGTAAAGTCCATAAGATGGAATTTGTTTGTTTGTTTGTTTTAGGAAAACCTCACTATGCAGACCAGGCTGGTCCCACACTCATAGTGATCTGCCTGCCTCTGCCTTCCTAGTGCTGGGATTAAAAATGTATATCACCAGGTCCAGCACCATTTTAGCTTTTTGGTAAGTTTCTGACAGACTTAAATTTCAACACTTTAAAACTAGAACTCAGAGCGATCACAATGGCACAGGCTTAGAGAAAATACTAGATTTCTTGTTGTGAGTAAACTTGTTTCCACTCAAGCTCATTGTGGGGAGGGAGAGGATAGTATCAATTCCCTATTTAACCCAATGTAAAAGGAACCCATACTGAGTTTCTTGGTTTTTACCCATAATTCTGATAAACTTACAGATCCAAAAAAAAGCAGGGTTATTATTAGCAGCTGACGTTGCTAATATAGAATTTACTAATATAGAAGTTGCTGTAATAAAGAATTTAAAATTTTTACAGTGGGAAGCAGGCATGCAGACACTGTTCCTGGTCTCAAGCTTTCAGACAGAGTCACAGTGTTGATGTTTCTCAGGTTTTATCTTCATCTAATTCTCTGAGCGGCAATCTAATGATATCTGAGAATATTTACTGAGTACCAAAATACTATTCTTTGTATTTTTATGCAATGCAGATCATAAATTCTTGTCCTTAAAGCAATTACATTCTTAACCAAATTGAATTTCCAACCTTGGATATTTTTCTGCAGTGTTCTAAGGCATTTCAAAGCCAACAGCTCCCAGGGGCTATTCCTGGATTTCTCTCCCTGCAAATCTATCAACCACTCCTATTCACTTTGAACTCAGCCTTCACTACTTTAATATAAACAATATCAAGTTCAAGATAAAATCACTCATGGCTAACCACCTTTCACGATCATCAGAAAAATCTTGTGGCTTCTTCCTGACACATGTCTGGAGTGAGTTCTCTCCTCTTTACCTTCTCTAGTCCAAGCTCTCACCATATCTGTACGCTTGATTCTTTCTCCTCCTTCGCCTCTTAACTGCAAACCATTCTCTACTGGGAATCCGTATGTCATTTTCTTAAAGTGAATTACCTCATTTGTCCCTTATCCTCACCAAAAGCCTATCTATGGCTTCTTGTTTTACATAAAATTCATTTTGAAGTCCTAGGCCTACATAGATTGGGCTTCCTCATCCCTGACTGGCTCTCCAGTTTCCCCACTCTCTATGCATGCTTACTAGTACACGATAAACATTTGTTCAAGGCATGTATTAACTGATCCCTAAGAATTCCTTTGCGATCCAATTGCAGAATCTTCTGCGTCTCTCTGTTATAGCACAGTTTTGAACTATGTATTTTGAACACTGTTAAAACCAAAAGTGAGAGACAAACTGAGACTTAGCATATAGCCCAGGACTTATCAGTGGATCTTTTTGAACATCAGAAACTGCGGTTCCAATGTCAGCTTGATATTCCTATCCTGAGCAAAAGAACAGAGCATCATGTCAAAGTACTTCAGAGATTTTACTTCCCATTTCCCCACAAATGCAGCACACCAAAACTCCCTTAATCTCCTCTAGAAATAAGGTACAATTTCCATGGGTGGACAGGGAAAGGAACAAAGGGGTTTTTGAAGCCGTTTATGCTGCCATTTCCCACCTGCTAGTGAAAGTTAAATGCTTTTTTCTCCCTAGCACTTAGATTTGACTTAGAATTAAAGGTAGAGAAATAAGAACCATAACCGCTTTCTTCAAATGATCATAACTGCTTGATAGAAGGTCTTTAAAAAGCTCCCCCTCTAACAAGTGGCTGTTGTTTTCATGTTGTGGAATGGCCTAATCCTGTACGTGATAACATCCTCAAAAAGCAAGTGCATTAAGCTGTGACAGCTCTCTACTGACCCAAGCAATTGCATTAGGAAAACACCATTAGCAGTTCCTTCTTGTCCCCTCTGCTCCCCTCCTCCTCCCCACCAGTAAAAGCTATGCTCAATACTACTATTAAATTACCCTTAGAAATACACTCCTCAAGAAAATCAATGCACATGTGTTTTAGCAGTTGTCACCAATAGATCAAACAGCCAATCTAGTACACATTATTCCATCCAAAGCTTTGTGTTTTAAACAAGCTGCTTTTCTTGGTACGTTTTATGAGCTCTCATCCAAACTAAAGCAAAGAAAGACAGTGGGTAAGTCTAGGGAGGAAAACACAAATGACCCCAAGGATTATCCCGTGACCCAACAATGCTTAGTTGTGAACGCAGGACAATCTGGAGGATGGGGTAAACATGGTGCCACAGGGTGCCGAGGAGCCAAAGCTCAGACTCATTATGATACCATTTCTAATACTCATCCATTAATGGTGAGTCTAGACACACTCCCTGCTCTAGCCGTTTCCCTTGGCTTCTCACTCTCTCTACAATTTCTAGAAATAAGAGCTATAACTAGTGATTGAGCTAGTAACTTTGTAAATGGACCAATTAAGGCAGATACTTCATTGCTCTCTGATAATTTCTCAATGGACAGCACCCAACCTCAAGAGGAATTTTGAGAATTAAATGATGTTATTAAGTATGATATTCAAAACAATGGTTGGTATACACAAAGCCTCACTGAACATAAACTCCTATTATCTAGTATGCATACTAAGAAGAAATTATGACTCCCCTATGATTACACGGATAATATCAATAACGCCCTCTTCTGGCGTTATGGAGTAACTGTACTAGAGTAGGTGTGTGTAGCTAAAAGCAGGCACAGAACAGCATATGCAACTGTTTTCCAGCTATACAGAACAGCTAGCCCCAGACTGAAATGGTCAAGAAAGTGAGACACTACTGTCTAGGACTCTACAAAACATGATGTCCCAACCACCACTCAGAAATCTGTCTTCAGCCAAAGCACAGCCTAATTCCTGCTCAGCAGATTTGGCAGCCAACCTAGTGCAAAGCAGCTGGAGGTGCTGGTGAACTGAAGAGGAGGAACCAGTGCACCAAGGAAGTCAGAGTTAAAGCTGAAAACGAAGAGGAGAAAGACCAACTCCATGGTTGTCTAATAGGAGCAAACTTTATTTCAGAGGTGCCCCTGGGCATGGCCAGGCAGCTGTTTCACCCGAAATCGAAATGTTTGAAAGGAGCCCCAGGACATGAAAAAAAATACAAGGTTTATATATCTCAGGGGTAGGGGGTTTTCAAATGAGAGATTTGGCAGGCAAAATAGGCGGAGAGACCAGGAGCAGAGCATAAGCCCAACAAGACAGCTGTTAACGGCCTCCTGAAACAAAGATGTGATTGCCGTTCCTGGAACAGGCAGCGTGGAACTATTTGTAGTTAAGGTCACAGGTGGGGCATAGTCCAATCCTTGAGAAGCAGAGGTGTAATCATGAGCAGAAAGGAACCTGGTCTGTCTTTACTCTAAGATGGCTTTCAAGCCAAAGATGGAGGCAGGCTGGTTTTTCACAAGCCATAGCTGTTTGGGTCCCCACAGGGAGAGACACCAGGAGTTTATGGAACGGCAGCTGCCGTGGAATCCGGGCTGGGCAGCATGTGCACTGGGAGCCCGACTGGGGAACAACAGCGCCAGGAGAGCTGGGTGTCTGGGCTGTTGCAGAACAATTGGCTCTTCTCCTCACCACACTGGGCTCTCTAGCTGAGACAGCAAACAGGGGCCCTTCACAGAAGGCCCCACGAACAAGAGGACACCACGGAGGAAAAGAAAGGCGCAAGCTGTTTCTGTCCTCTCTAGCAAAGTCTAAAATGACCCATGAAGGCAGGAGCTTGGAGGCTAAGTCCTAGCAAGGGATGTCAAGGCAGCGGAGCTGTCTACTAAACTAACAGCAGGACCCCAGAGTAGACGACAGAATCTAGTGACTATCTGCACAAGCTGCAAGGAAGAGCATCGAAAAGGAAGAGAAAATGACATTCTCTTCCCAAGAACAAAAGTGGTTAGTGGCGACCGAGTCCACAATAACGGTTCCTGGACTTAGCCTACAGAATTCAACCAGCTTTTGTAAAAATTACAAGTTATTCAAATAATTACATCAAAAATACATTCATAAAAACGATATGGAACTATAAATGAAGTTTCAACATAAGAAAGGAAACACTAAAAGGGCCAAATGGAAATGTAGAGCTGAGAGGTCCCACTGAAATAGAAAGCCCACAGTATGAATTCATTAGCATACCCACCGTGCCATTTTAATGTTCAGTGAATTTGAAGTCTGATAAATAGACATTATCCAACTTTAAGAACAGAAAAAAATTGCATAGATTAAATATAGCTTCAAACACACACCGAACACTGCCAAATGAGCTAATTCTGTGTAACTGGTACCAAAGAAGAAGAGATTGGTATTAGGCAAGCATTTGAGGATACGTGATAAAGTATTTCTCAATTTTTTTTGTTATTTTTTTAAATCACCAATCTATTGATTTATGAAGTTCAGGAAGCATCAAAGAAGAGAGATGCAAAGAGAGGTGCCAGTGGGCACAGAATAGTCAAAATACTGCAAACCTAATGAAAAGAACACAGGGAAGAAAGGTACACCACCAACAATACTTGGCCTTCCCACGAGAGGGGATGGAAACAACATGGCAGCCTCTCTAAACTGCTGAAGGAGGAAAGGGAAAATTCAAGCCAGCAGTTGCAGCAGAGATTTCACAGGCGTGAGTGAAACAGAGACCTTTTCTATAAACGAAAGCCTAGGAATGTGTTGTCAGCAGGCTTGCTCGAGGAGAAATGTTAAAAGATGTTTTCAATTCAAAGGAAAATGACGCCAGATGGAAGCTCACATCTACAGGTAGAAACAGTAAATACATGGGTAAATATGAACGACTGTGTTTGCTTACTTCTTATAATTTCCTTTTGAAGAGAGGACTGTTTAAAGCCAAAGCATAACAGTGAAAGAAGAGTCCAAAAGGAACTAATCTCACAGACACAGGGCCAGATCAATGGGCTGAGAACTAAGGGAGTGAGCATCCACACATGTGAGACGGCAAGCAAGAGAGGTGAAGGCACACACTGTTTGCAACAAACAGACTGCTAGAAATTATAATAATCCAATTATAGCTGAGATGTTAATGGAAGAAGCAAGCTGATGGCCTAAAAACTGGGTTAGCATAAAAGAAGGCTGTGGAATGAAAAAACCAAAGCAAAAAGTACACACAAAAAAGAGCTACAAGGTAGATTGAAGTCAAACTCCAGTCATAATTGCATGAAATGGAAATGGATTTAAACCTCCCAGCATTAGATTTAGTCCAAGGCTCAATAGCAAAGCAAAACCCATGATGTGACTGTATACAGAATGTGCATTTTATATAGAAATCTGTACAGGCCAAGAGTAAAACAGGAAAAGGTTACATCATAGAAACAGCCTGCATTGGAGGCTTCTTTAGTGCCAAACAAGTCTGTGAAGCCACAACTGACAAACTCAACAATGATTAGGAAAGGGTAAGCTGGAAGAAGATTGAAACAACACTATCAACCAGTTTGATCCAGTTGACAGTACCAGAAATCCAAATCCCACAGTGTCACACTGAACATTTTTTTTCAAGTGGATGTGGATAGTTACCAAGGTAGTTACCATGGTAACATCTTTTCATTAAGAATAGATGTACCACAGATAAGTCTGAGGGAATCTCTGGGCCTGGATAGGAAGCAAAAAGTACACATAAAACCCCTCAGATTTCAATAAATAAATAATTAAACCACACCAAAAAAGCCTGACTCAAAGAAGTCATAGATAAATTATGAAGTATTTAGCTATGAATAATAATAAAAATAGAGGAAAAACTTAGGGTGCAACTAGAGCCGTGTTGACAAAGGAGCCCTCAGCTCTGGGACATTCCACTCCACTGGAGGACACAGCACACACATCTATATTTCTGCTTTGAGCAGGTAAGAACAATCTTAACTCCAAGGTCAGGACACAAAGCAATCATAGGTAGATGAGTTTGCAGTGCCAGCTAGGAGAGGGTTTCTATTGTTGTGATAAAATACTATGACCAAAAGCAGCAAGGGGAGGCAAGGTTTTATTTCACCTTACACTCGGATCACACTCTGTCATGTAAGGAAGTTAGACCAGGAACTCAAGGCAGGAACCTGGAGGCAGGAACTGAATTAGAGGCTATGAAGGGGTGTTGCTTACTGGCTTGTTTTCCTTAGCTTGCTCAACCTGCTTTCTTATAAAACTCATGACCACCCAACAAGGAGTGGCAGCATCCACAAAAGGCTGGGATCCCCAAGATCAATCACTAATTAAGAAAATGCCCTACAGGCCAGTCCGGTGGGCACATTTTCTCAGTTGAGGTGCCCTCTTCCCAATGACTCTACTTTGTGTCAAGCGGACAAAAACTAACCAGGACATGGATTAACTGGAGTGTTGAATTCCTAATGAGACAAATCAGCTTGACAACATTCTTTACAAAAGAAAACTATGGCAAAAGGTAGACCACAGTGCCAGCATCAGCAATAAGGGAAGAGTAACAGAAAGGACTTCATGATATTTTCCCATACATGTGACAGTTTCATGAAATTTTTTAATTTTCTTAAAAATCATGTCTTTCGTGTAAAATCTCAAAACTCCATATAAATTAAAGGGATAAAACCCATTGGTTTTGGGTAATTCTGTACTCAATGAAGGAAGAACTAACTTTCACCTTATAGAAACATTCAGAAAATAGAAAACTCTTCCCATTGCATTTTTTAAGATCAACAAAGCTATCATTGTCAATCCCAAATAATGCAGTTCCTAATTTATGAGTCAATGGAAAGAAGCCAGGACTGTGGGTAGATGTGAAAATCTTCCTTGTATTAAATGAACATCATTCATAAGCCAGAGCCTGGCTTGGTATAACAGGCCTGTACTTCTTATATGTGGGAGTCAGAAATGGGCAGATCTCTGTGAGTTTCAGGGCAACTTAGTCTAAAATTATTACATTCAGCAGCCAAGGAGAAAAGCTTGGTTTCTTTGTGTGTGGTGGGCTGGAGGTGCTTTTCTTATTGTTTTTTCTCAACTGGTAGTCTCTGGAAGGCTACTCTCCAAAAAGAAGCTCCCTCCAGGGAGTTTGGGAAACAGAAGTAGCAGTAAAAATTTTAAGTATTAAAATGCATTTAGTCAGTAACTCTGAACTGTCTTTCTCAGGGCACTATTTCCCAGCGTTGCAGAAACAGCAGCACACGTAACTAATTAAACATGCTTTTCTCCTGCAATCATGGCCACAAGAGGCCAGAAAATGGTCAAGTCAGGCAGGAAGACAAAAGGAAGTAGTCAAGGGTTAGACATTTAGAAAACCCAAGCTCTGGTCTCCCACTCCAATATTGCTTCAGTGTCCAGAGGGCTGACGGAGGAAACTTGTGTAAACCCAGCAGTGACAGGTGACAGTGGCTGGTGGCCCCTTGCAGGACTGTGCACCCCCCTCTTGCCCAGCACTCTAAATGCCCCACTAGGATCATTTCACTTAGGCTCATCTGGACATATAGAGTTTATTTTTAATGTTTCTTACCATAGATTATAAATCTTAGCAACATTTTAATACTATATCTCTCAATGTCCCCCGGGGTTAATAAGAAGCTTGAGCATCCGATAAGCATAATATATTGAGGGGCCATTTATTTAAAATGCCATCTTAAAAAATAAAAAGTTTAATTAAAAAAAGTGCCATCTCTGGGTATTTATTTATGATTTATAGCTAGGTTCCATGAGTTTCAGCCTTCTTAGAGCACATGTTTGTCTCCATTTACTACACACAGATTCTGAATGGGACTGGCTTAGAGTTCCTTAGGCTGTGACAGGAGGTATCCAGTCTCCTCTCCCTGCATCTTCTCAATAGGCTCTGGCTGGTCAATGCTTTTTCTCTGGTGCCAGACTTAAGTGAGATGAGGCCAAGAATGAAAGGACAGGTTGGACTTGATTGACATCCTGTCCTGCAAACTCTTTCTGTTGCATGTTCAGAAACTGGACCTATCAGGCAAACCTTGCGAAGGTAGATACACAGATGGGAAAAAGGTAGGGTTCCAGCTATTGAGACTTCTGAGCAGCGTCATAGCTAGGCTTGGACCGGAAGAAAATACCAAAGTTCAATGTTGGAAACAGAATCTCATGCCCCCACCTTCAAAATGTCTGTCCTCAGGCCTCAAATCCCGGGCACCTCATGGTAGAGGGAGGAAGAGCACCACAATGGTTGGTCTTTGACAACCAACCTCGTCAATGCCTTGTTTCAGTTTGCTGGATTTCCCTTTTGTTTGCAGAGGTCTGTGGGACAAGGTAAAAGGTGCAAATAATGACTCCCTTCCTGGACATTCATTGCAGGATTTGATAATCTTCGGAGTACTTCAGAAACCTAAACTGATGTAGTCAGTTTTGCCATCAGAGAGTTTTATGGGCAGCACCTGGCCCAGTTGCCAGTATCCTGGATGTAGGCCCGGCCTACTCACCAGCTCCGCCGACAACGTTGACTGCCTTGTGAGGAAGCCCAAACATTAACCAACCCAACTACTCTCAGTTACCCTGTGCACTCATTTCTTATTAGGGTAAGAAATGGAGAATGTGGTCATTAGACTCTTCATTAAAATCCTGCCCAGGCATAAAGCTCTTATTAAATCCTCCCTCCTTCTTCTTTTGACACCAAGGGACTTTAATTTTTTTTTTTTTTTTTTTTTTTTGCTGTTCCTTACCGTTGCTATTCATAGAAGTGCAGGTTCAAAAGAGACTTCACAGTACGTCTCAGTCAATAATTATTTTAGGGTTGTTCTAGACCCCCTCAGGTTTTCTTTCACACTGGGCCATCCCTTCCAGATACAGTTTTCTGGAGAACTTTGATTGGATCCCAGGAGAGCCGGGGGCAGGGAAGCAGGATGTCAACATCTCTTTCTTTCAGTGACGGCTCTGTGAATTTTTTCTTATGCATCTATATTTATCGTTTGGTTCCACAGAAGAGTAAGGAAGAGGCAGTATTCTTTCAGGCTAATTAGAACCCCACATGTTAATGAACCCCTACTACTCTGCCCCCAGGAAATTAATAAGAGCTTTAATCACTCAGAGATTGGAAAGGTCAGTGCCTGCAAAGGGTTCAAATACAGAGACAGCAGCACCATCCAATCTATTTTAAAAGCTGACACCCACCACCCACCAGTGTTAAGAGAAGAATACTGTGCCCACAGGTAGACAGATGAAGCATCATCTCGACTCAGCACTGAAGGGATGAAATGACACCACTAGCTGCTCTCTTTCACGTTTGACTCGCCACCATGTTTCTATCTCTGCTAGTTCTTAATGTTTTTGCAACCCGTAGATAATGGTTTGTGGCATTAACTATCTGTACTAGATTCCCCTCTTATGCCTAATTTCTGCTTGCTCGTTTTGTATCAGCCTCAACAGTAACTACTTAACCCAGCCTTAGAGAGTCAGCGCCCTAAGGAGCAAAGGAGATGGTGAAGAACCTCATGAGTTGACACTCCAGCATTCCCTGTAGTGCCCCAGGCTGAAGGCCACTGACTTACTCCATCTTCTCAGCTAAAGAGGCTGATCCTCACCTTGCCCACTGCAAACAGTAGGTCAATGTCCTTGGTTGCACTACCTGTATGTGAAAACTGAACCTGAGCAATAGGAGGCAAGAAAGGGCTGGGAAAGGGCAGAACACAACCTGCTGCACTAAATCTCCCAGATTCAAGCCACAGGAGGAGGAAAATCCAACCAAAGAAATAACATCAACACTCAGAACACTATTAGAGAAACCAGAAAGGGAAAAAGTTTTTAAGTCAATTCCTGCAAAGTGAGTAAGGACGAAAAGCAGAGGAAAGCCTATTAGAGACGGCAATTAGAGGTTATTGGAAATGCTTCAGCATATAGTTTCAATGCAATGATGGAGTGCAAGACCAGATGGTCCTCTCTTTTCTTTTATTTGCCTATTAAAAGTAGATCTAAAATCTGGAAGGCAGCTCATATCCCACTTCCAGCTAAGTTTAATTGTCTCTTCTTTGGAACTACAATGATCTTGATTATCTGATCACAAACTTGTCTCCTACTCTCTGCTATTAGGAAGAATGTGTTATTAGTTATCTTTTTGTGTGCATCTCGCTCACTAATTGGAATTCTCCCTGAGGGCAGGAGTGCATTCACTACTACTTGCCCATAGTTCTCTAGCAGTTAATAGAGTGATTTCCACATTGAATGTGCTCAAAACGCTATTTGTTGAAAGCATGATGTATTCCCTCTATGGGCAATTCCTACAATGAGAGTTCTGACCATTAATGACTTAGCAAACAAGTCTGCCATAAAAATACTGAGGAAGTCTACATAAGTTGTAAACATTCAAGTTAAGACACAAGTGTCATAGAAAACAATAAAACACCCGACTTCAACTCAAACTGGTTCTCTTCTTTTCTACAATTTTATTGCTTTTTAAATTTAATTTCTGTGAATCTTGCAATGTTTCATTTTAGACAATCTCACATTTTGTTGGTATCTTAAGAAAATCTTGGCTCCTGATTTTTTTGTCTGTGAATAGTTTTGTCTGATTAATACATCTGATAAGAATGCATATACAAGAAATTGGAACATTGAAAAAGCATTGGTTCAGTCGGGCAGTGGTAGTGCACAGCTTTAATCCCGGCACTTCAGGGACAGAGATAAGAGAGCTCTGTGAGTTTGAGGCCAACCTGGTCTACAGAGCAAGTTCTAGGACAGTCTCCAAAGCTACAGAGAAACCAGGTCTTGAAAAATGAAAGAGAGAGAGAGAGACAGAGAGAGAGCACATTGGCTCAACATAAATTAATCCACAAGAACTAGTATAGGAGGGGAGTGGAAAAGATTACATAAACATTTTTAAAAGTTGGAACCTGCAAACAAAATACTCTGGAAAATTTTTTATTAATACTTATGATGAGTCGTAAGATTCTTGGCATGACTTTTATTGAATTGAGAACATTTTGACCGGTTGCACAGACTGGCCCATGCAGGGAAGTATTCTTCACACCCCACATGCCCCTAACTTCTTGATAAAGCAGGTCTATAACCTTTCCATCTGAAAAAGGATGCCAAGCATTCAGAAGTCTTTGTCTAACAGCACTATCCCTTAAATGATTGGTTCCTATTTTTTTGTACAAGCCAAAGAAGACAGGCCTGTCTGTTTCTTTCTTGACTTCTTTCCAGTTGGTCTTTAGATACACACTAGGATATCATGAACTTGCAATCTTCTTTCCTCGGCCTCCCAAGTGCTGGGATTTTTAGGAGTTCAACAAATATCTTAAACAAAAATGCATATCTGGGGTCAACATGTAAATTATAGCAGGGTCACATCCTCTATGATCATTTTTGGTGCTATTGATGACCCAGGACAGTTGGCCCACAGAAAAATATGAAGAGGAGGGTTGATTGATTTACTAGCCCATCCACAGATGCCCCTTCAGTCACTCAAAATTTTCAGTGGAGTGACAGGCTCTACCCATCTGTAGCCATCGCTTCAATTACACTGTGGAAATGGTAACCCAACATTAGGATCCTTGTCTGAGAATATCATGGCACTGCCTACCTGCAGTAGGGCCCTCTTCTGCATCCTTAGCTTGGGTCTCACTCTTATCAAAACTCAACTTTAATTTGACAAAAAGTCCTTAAGAATCCTCCATTGTCCAGCATCATGTCAAATCCGACTACAAGCCCCTTGGTATGGAAACTCTTTGGGATCCATTCTTGTCCAGTGTAGTCCATCTCTCACCGTTGCTCTTACAGTCTTCATCAAGCAACACTGAGCCACCTTGGCTGATTAACACCCTCCATCTGCTCTCACTTCTGGACCACTTCCCCTATTACCCTGTTTTCCTCCTTCCCTACTTCCCTTTTTAAAAAAGACACTATGCCACCTCCAAACATGAGGAATCATAGTCTTCCTACAATACAGGATGTCTCTGCCATATTTGTCTACTGTGGATGCGGTGACTCTGTCAAATATTCCCAAAGGCTCGTAAGTTAAGTGCTTAGTCCTATATTCTCAGTGCTCTTAGGAGTTGGCCAAGACATTAAGAGATAGATTCTCATGGGAAATCTTCTGATATGAGGGGTCCTTGATGGGAATATTAGCATACCAGAATCTCTTTCTTCCTTTTACTTCTTATCAACATATGAGGGCTTGCTCCCACAATGAGGCATTGCCTAGAAACAGACTGAAAAGCAACGGGTCAGCTGACCATAGAGAGAATGCCCCAAACTGATTTAGAATGACCTGTCTTCTTTTCAGGTTAACTACCTCAGCTATTTAGTTACAGTACCTGAAAACCAACTAGCAAGTAGGTATTATATGCACCAATGGCACCATGGGAAATGATGTGTTCACTTCATACACTATCTTTCTGATGGTTTTATACTAGATCCTAACTTTATAACTACAGAAAAAAATCACCTGCCACACATAGAAATTCAAGTGTCTAGAACAGTTCTGGATACAAAGGAATTATTTAATAGATAACTAACAAATTCTGAATAGAAGCCAGCAGCTACTTCCAAGTTCACAGGTTTCTTTGTTTATTTATTCATTCAAAATACAATTGAATTCTACTGAAATGGGAGAGCAGAAACAAAATAGAAAAAAGCTTCATCAAAATGAACATGGGAAAGAAGCTTGTTTACAGAGAAAGACTGGGATCCCTTCCTTCTCCTGGCTTCATCTAAGGAACAGAGCATGTGCCAAACAAAGCCCATGTGAAATATAAGTGTGGAAGTAAGCTGTATAAAAGACCATTCATGCTTTTTTGGAGCTCAGTAGCTGATTTCCATCTTGGGAATGCTTATGCCTCCCCCCTTATTTCTTTACTTTATATTACATATGTATGTATGCATTTTGATATTACTATGTAGCTCTGGCTAGTCTAGAACTCGCTCTGTAGACTGCTTTGGAATTCACAATGATTCTTCTGTCTCTTGAACACTGAACTTAAAGGTATCCAACACCATGTCAGACCCCTTTTCTTTCCTTAATAAACTACCTGTTTCTTGATTAATGTAAAAGACATGATCTTTTGTCTATAATCTCTTGGTGGCTGCCAGGATTTCATATTCTATTTTTTCCTTAAACCCTAATAAAATTGTCCTTCAGCTTCTATTTGAAAACATTTCTAAATCAATTTATTAATGAGACTAAGAACCTCAAAAGGGTACCTCATTTATTCTGGTAACACTACTATACACCTAGTGATGTATACTGAACTGAAGACAGATGGATTAGCGTCATTTACAGCTCACGAGTTGAGGATCTCCAGAGAAACAATCAATGGGAGACTAGACACAGATACAGGTATACTTACAGATGCACATACAGATGGATAGGGATGTAAACATAAACAGAGATATATGTATTGTGAAAAAATTCATGATCTTCTATTTGCAAGCCAGATGCCCAAGAAATCAATGGTATAACTCATTTTGTGCTTCAAGGTCTGAGAACTGGGGAAGTCAATCATAAAACCTCAGGCTGGGCAAACAAAGGAGACGAGATGCTGCACATTAAGCAGTAAGGCAGGGAAAAAGAAACAGGGAGTAGATTGTTGCACCATCCATCTATTTTGTTGCTGCTACTGTTGTTTGAGCTCTTTGGAATGGGTGGTCCCTTTCATAGACCTGAACTACTTAACCGAGCCCGTTCATTCCTGTAGCAACCTTGGGCTAAAACACCTTCACAGTCACACCCGAAGATAATCTGGATTTCCCATGACCCAGGCAAGCGAACATGCAGCCTAATAGAGTTATTAAAAGTTGAGATTTACTATGGACAATGACAAATTATAGGATTTGGGATTCAGCCTCAAATGGACTAGAAGATCCTTGTGGTCACAGTTCCACAAAAAGCAAGATTCTCATTGCATGAATTAGATCCTAAATAGACAGCCTAATTAGTCATAACTGTTCTGAATTAAATGGAAAATGACACTGTTAGAGTTGAAAAGGTTATATTTAATTTATTGTGAACTTAAAAGCATCTCTCTCCAAAGAGCTCCGTTTCACTTCTTAGCTGATTTTAGTGACCCCTAAGAAACCCTTTATTATAAGAGTGAAGCCTATGCCCTATCTGGACAATTCTATCAACTTCTTAACTCACATCTTTGCATTCAGCCTCACCAGATTAAATTTGTTCCTTGTTCTCTCACCAGCTATCTTTACAAAATATCAATCCGATCTCCTTTTGACGATGCAATAAGATTTTAATGTCTGTCTGCAAGAATGCAGGGCTCGGCAGCTTGTGGCATTCTTCGGGACCTCCTGCTGGAATTTAGATGGCCAGAATGAACAGAAGGATGAAGGACGGATATAAACATGCCATATATTTGGAGGGGACAGTAGATAGAAGATGAAAGTTGAGCTGTTTCATTCAGTGCCTTTCACTCTTAGATCAAGTTCAAAGTGCTGGGCACAGGAAATTTAAGGTCCCCTTGAGGCAGACTCTCGTCTCTTATATTAAATCTTGCAGATTCAAAAAAAATTATACTCCTTTATAAGTCACTAAGATTTGCATGGGCTGAGACATGAAGGGAAGGCTTTTTAAAAGGGTAGGTATGAGGAGAATGGGATGGATGTGGCTAAAAGAAGACACAGGGTTGAGATAATTTTTAATTTTTTTCATTAGCAGTCTTCAAAAATCATGTTTACAAAACAGCACATTTTCAGTGAGGATGTGGGGTAAAATGATTCTTTATTCACTGATGATTGACTTACATAAGAATGTGAGTTAGTTTATCAAATACTTAAATCACTACAGAAGTTCCTCAAAAGCCTGAAAATAAAGCTATAAAACCTATGCCATGTCTGAATATATGCCCAAAGGACTCTAAGTCAACAAATAGTAGAGAACTGTACATATATGTTTATTCCAGTGATATCCACTATGAATGGACAATGGCCATAAATGTGTGTTTGTGTATGTGTGTGTGTGTGTGTGTACAATGCTGCATAATAGAGCCATAAACAAATGAGTCATGTCCTTTGCAAGAAAATGAATAGAGCTGGAGCTCATCAAGTAAAAGGAAATAAACCAGACTCTGAAAAACAAACATCACATATCTTCTCTGACATACAGAATCTATACACTAAACAGAAGAGACATGCATGCAAAGGGAGACTATTTGAGAAGTACCTATGAGAATGTAAATGAAGACAAAGCATGGATATGGAAAAAAAACATGGTCACAATACATTATATACATTTAGGAAAATGTCCTATGAAACCCATTATTTTGTGCAATTAGCATTTTCTAGCTAAAGGGACGTTTCTGTTAGGGAGAAATATGGTAGGGTAGTGTGGTGGTCTAGAAGAAGCAAGGACTTTGGGTGGAACAGAATCCTTGAAGAGAAACCAGTGCTAGAGGGAAGGACACAGCATAAATGCCTTGTGGAGATATTCTAAAAGGAGGAAAAGTGATATTAGATGTAAGAAAAACAAGAACAAAGGCGATCCCTGAATAGAGCCCAGGCATGATGGCCTAATTTTTCTCCACGTGAAACAAAGCACGAAGTCACCTGGTGAAAATGTGGGAGGGGCCTTGAAGCATGAACTTTAAGAAAAGCTATACCAGAAAAAAGGAAAGAGTGAGAAAGTGGTGAGGGAGGACGGGCCTAATGGCTCAGATGGCTAACATCCCTGAAAAATCACGTAGAGCAGTACCAGTTTGCATTGTGGTATGATTTAACCCAATTGCCAATAAGCAGCAGGTCGTAGGCCAGCTTCTACATCAGAACACAGGTTGGAAAACAATGACTCCTCTAAGCTTTACTGCCCATATAATCTGCTGTCAATACTCAGTTTTGCTACTTCAAAGCAGTCATAGACAATATGTAATGGATGAATATGGTTGTATACCAATAAAACTTTATTTGAGGGCAACTAAACTTAAATTTCATGTGATTTGATGTTCTATAAAATATTCATATTTTGGTCTATTTTCAATCATTTAAAATGTAACACATATCACTTGAAAGGCCATTAAAAAAAACAAAGCAAAGAAAGAAACAACAACAACAAAAAAAAACAACAAACTGAAAGTGCGTTGAGTTGGCCCATGAACCAGTTTGCTGTCCTTACTCTAGAAATAAGAAATACTTCTATTTGTTTCAAATGTTTTTTAACTCTCAAACTGTTTAGGAACAGTGCATCCCTTTCTGGCTTGCTTATAAAATATCCAGGCTTTAAAACAAAAAGATGTATTCATTTACTTCAACTGCAGATGAGATTTCCTGTGTCGAGCAGGAAGGACATCTCACACCTGCGTGATGCAGAGCAAGACAGTGACTCACAGGAGACGGACAAAACTGAGAGTTGCAGAGCAAGTTCAAGAGCCCAAAGGAGTTATCAGCCTGCTGCGGGAAGGCATTGTAAAGGTTCTGTGACCCAGGTATAATACAGATGTGCAGCTGTATTTATTTTACTTCATCTTACATGACAGATAACAGCTTCCACTCTGCATGACTATATCTTCCTTTTTCAAAATCAGTGGTGCACAGGGAGAGAGATGTAGTGAATTGACAAATAACCAAGAAAAGGTTTAGTTCTTTGTTGATGTCATAAAATCAAAGGTGAGGTGGGAGCCGGCTTTAGGAGATACCAGGCAAGAAAAGCAACTATTTGCCTTTGTGAACATATTTCTGTGCTCCTGTTTTCCCCAACTGAAAGAAATAAAACCTTTAGTTGATTTGCAAACTCATGAAAGGAAGGAATAAGCAAGCAACAAGGGCAGTTGGCTCAGGTGGTGTTAGATGTGGGTAGCACTTATAAAGTTGATGGATGCTGCCAAATGGCAATTTTCTCTGTGTGGTGGCTGTGATTGATCTGCGGCTTGGTGCAATGGTTGAGGCTTTCATATTCAATCTTAAAAAGCATCATGTCATCATACAGTGGGAACTTCAGATGGCTGGGGTGATGGCTGGTATATTGAAGACAGAACACTATGCAAATCAAGTATTCCTCTACAACTCAAATCCGCACACACAATTCCATGAAGGTAGCATGCTGAAGGAACACACTTTGGAACTCTCCTGCCCTGTGTGCTAGGCAAAGAACTGAGGAACTTGGACCCCAAAGTGGTGCTTTCTCTATTGCTTCTTCCTATTTATTTACTTATCTGTTTATTTTTCTCGTTGGAAAATAAAAAGAGGATCTGTGAAGCAAGGAGCTGACTAGAAGGAGGAGCCTAAAGGATGGGAAATAAACCTCTATGACCAGAGGTCAATCTCATAGCAGGAAGAGAACACCCCAAGGACCTCTGAAACAGAGCAACGACTCAGCTTTTACCAAGACATATTTGCATTTCAACTTCAGAGGCAAACACTATTGGATAGATCCATATTTAAGGAGATAATAAAAACAAATGCAATCTAATTCAAAGAAAAGTATAATGAAAGAGGTGCCTAGCAATTACCAGGAGAAAAGACCATGGCTACTAAATATACAGATAAATAACAGGAGTATTTCTAGTATACAAAGTGAATGTTAAGCTTTATGGTGAAGATAATAATGTATGTAGCAACTAGACCTCAGAAAATGGTGACTATCCTGTAGCAGCACCTCTGGGGCTCATTCTAAATAATTCCTGACAAGAACAGCGGGAGAATGCTAGTTTATGGAGGAAGCTGTAGACTGAGGTAGAGCTACACATATCTGAGAGGCCATCCCAGGACCAGGCCATAGTGGGGACTGGAAAGGAGGCTCCCAGGGCCCAGCCATTACCAGAAGAAACAACTGCAAAAATAATCACCCTGTGGGGACAAATGTCTTTGACTCATTTTATACACATGCCACACACGTCACACACATCACACACATACACACATCAAACATGTCACCCATGATGTCACCTTGTCCCCACTGAGCACCTTGGCCACCAGGTGGATGGACTGCAGGTTACACTGGGCCAGGAGCAGCTTCTGCTCCTCCTCCCACACATGCCACCTTGACCCGACTGAGCAGTTCTGTCACCAGGAGGATGGACTGCAGATTGTGCTGGGCCGGGAGTCGCTTGCTTATCCTGGAATACTCTCCCCTTCATCTCGGTGTCAATCGTATCCTCTGTTAAACAAGTTTCAGTGTTGATTTTGGATGCCATGACGGCAGGGTCACAATGTCTGGATTTTTGGAAAAACAGGCTTCTGGATGTTTTTAAAGGGTGTTTGGGGGGCCACAGTCTATATTTAAAATTATAGCCTTTGCATAACCAGAACTATGACAGAGTCGTGCTCTGATTCCCCAGAACAGGAAGGGCTGCTGTCAGTGGAAGACCTTTAGACTTGAACCCAGCACTGAATGATCGATGAGGGCTCCAGTCGCATGCTTCCTCTATGGATTTTATGTTGTCGCCCTCCATGGCCATGTCAGCAGGTGGAGTCCCATTTCCAGAAGAGCATAGCTCACATCTGGGATTGCTGATGCTGCCTGTAAGTCTGAGAAAGTAGGTCAGAACTTTTCAAGGCCTCATAGTGAACACCAGGAAGAGCTTGCAACATGTTAAAATTCAAGAAGGACAGCAGGTTGAGAGATAAGTCTACAAACAAGCCATCATCAAGTAACCTGTGGCTGCAAAATTGCATATAATTACAATCTTGACTACTGATCAGATGTAAAAGATACAAATATGTGCACCAATTTATTGCTCTTCCATCAGTCCATACTTGGCAGATGCCATATATTTGATGGTCACACTTTGCTGTTACCCTGGAGGCTAAGGCACTCAGTTAAGTAATGATTGAAACTCGTAAAAAGAATCCCTGAACAGCAGGCCCAAGAGGTATCAGAGGATCGGTGCTGTGAGACTGGTAACGCATGCCGCCAGCCATGCTTGGTCGTCATGGGTCTTCAAGAAGTCCCCTCATGCTAGTGTCTAAGTGGAAGTTAAATGGAATTTAAACACATGGCAGATCAGATGCTGACAGAGGTGCTAAGTCATAGTGCTTGATGTGCAAAAGGACCTGGGTTCGGGTCCCAGCATCCATGTAGCAGGAATGTATGTCATTGCATGACTATAATCCCAGTGCTGGGGAGGCAGGTAGAGGAGAATTGCTGGAGCTAGCTGCCAACCCAAACTGGTAAGCTCCAGATTCGGTGAGAGACCCTGCCACTGAAACAATGTAGAGAGCAACTGAGGAAGGCAGGCCACATTGACTCTACCTGAACACATGTGTATATAAACACAAACATGCATGCACACTCAGACATGGAAATTCAGTAACACATATGCACACACACAAAATGCTGATTAAAAATTACTGATAAAAATTAATTTACTGTTGCATTTAAAATTTTATTAAAAGTAATTTTGGGTATGATACCATTTTCTTTACATTTGCATTTTATTATCTTTTCTAATTTTATTTTCAATAAAATTTTAGACTAGTTTGTCTAATGAACTCTTTTAAAATAAAAATATATGTGCTATGTGTTACATTATCTACTGATATACTTACCTATATCTATCACTTTTACTTTTTTCTTTATGCTATTACTCTTTCTTCAAATATTTTATGCTTGAGTGTTTTACCTACATATATGTATGTGCACCACACACTTGCCTTTTACCCACAGAGGCCAGTAGATGGTGTAGGATACTTTAGACTTGGAGTGACTGATGGTTGTGAATCACCATGTCAGTGCTGGGAATTAAACCCAGGTCTGCAGTAAGAGTGACAAATGCTATAAACCCCAGTGTCATCTTTCCAGTCCTAAGCTGTCTGTCTAAATGAAGACTTCCTTTATCCTGGTTTTAAAGGAAAGCCCTCTTTCCCTTTAAAGCAGTGGTTCTCAACATGTGGGGTGTGACCCCTTGATGGCACAAGGGTCACCTAAGACCATCAGAAAACACAGACATTTACATTATAATTCATAATGGTAACGGAATTACAGTTATAAGATAGCAATGAAAATAATTTTATGGTTGTTGGTCACCACAACATGAGGAACTGTCTTAAAGGGTCACAGCCTTAGGAAGGTTAAGAACCACTGTTTTGAACCCATATTGTGTTATCTCTAAAATGATGCTCTGTCCCTCTTTATTGCTCTCCTACCTCAAGTCCCAACCATGCTGACTCTGGTATGATGTATTGTCCTTCATAATGTTCTCTGACCTCAAGGCCAGGTCAAGAGCCCTACCTCATAGTTTAAGGGTATCTCTCCTGACAAAGTTCATTTCCAAAGTATAATTTTGTATCAGTTCATATCATGACCTTGTCATGTATGGGTTCTAACATCTTGTTGTTACATATTATATATTTTAAAGAGAAATTCGACTCTAAAAATGCTTTAACATGCAAGATAATCATAACTGTGTTAAAGTCTTTGCTTGTTGAACTAGATATGGGAATTATATGTGGATTTATTCCTATTATATTTGTTCCTTTTATTACTAATAATTTTTTTCTTGCCTTTCCATATATTGAGTAAATTTTTAATTTTATGTATAAAAGAAATAGGAAGACTTTTTAGAAAAATACTTGGAAACTTGTAATTTTTTTGTGTGCAACATGAGACATGCACATGAGGACACTAGAGAAAAGGAAAGATGATTAGTAACTAAGAGAAGTGTGTGTGTGTGTGTGTGTGTTTGCACGCGTGATGCACATATGCACACACACAGGTCTAAAGGAGACACTTCTATCAGTAGACAAAGATTTTGAGTATCATCAATTAGTTTGGTTTTTCATGTGGCAGAAAGATAGATGAAATAAACAAGAAATGGAGAATTATAAGACTACATGAAACTATGAGAAAGGTACAGGAACCCTGTTAGATCTAATATTTAACAATATGTAAAACTCAATAGACAGATTCAATGTTTAACATGGAATTAGCAACCTGAAAGATTAACCAAATAAAATCGTCAAATTGAAAACCCAAAGCAAGATCTTTGCAGCATTGTTCCACAGGCATGCTTACACACAGTGCTCTCTCATTGATGTTAAGACATAGCATATATATGCATGCATATACACTAGGTTTATCTTTGGACTATAGAATAAGTGATTTTATATTTCTTTTAACTCTTTATGCTTTGCTCAAGAAATCTAAAGCTCATCCTACACAAGAGAGGTTAAGTGTATTTGATTTCCGCAAAGCCGAACCCAGCAGCTGACTGTAAGTGAACATTCGGATTGCTTCTGTCAACATGTCACAAACCTAACCTACACATAATCTGGGAAGGGTCTGTAGGAGCATCTTCAGGGCATTTTCTTAATTAATGACTGATGTGGGAGGGTCAAGACCACTATGACCAGTGCTCCTCCTGGGAAGGTGGTCTTTTGTTGCCTAAGAAAGCAGGTTGGGCAAGCCCTGAGAGAGCAAGCCAATCAGCAGCACCCCTCCAGGGCATCCCTTTCATTCCCGCCTTCAGGTTCCTGCCCTGCCTGAGTTCCTGTTCTTTATTCCCTGTCTGAATGACTGTTACCTGGAAGTGTAAGATGAAATAAACCTTTTCCTCCTCAAGTTGCTTTTGGTCATGGAGTTTTATCACAGCACTAGAAACTCTAAGACGCTAGGGAATACAGTATTGTCCACAGCCGCCAGGAGAAAGACCAGGATTCCTTTAGTAATGTGTGCCAACCCCTAAGACGCAGACATTAAGAGATGTTAGGAGCTCTAGCATTTCACCTCGTACTCCAGTGTTTCCAGTGTGTATGCCTCAGGAAAGACAGATTCTTCTCTTTTTTCTTTTTTGATAATACTTTGACATTTATTACAGAGCAAAATACATTTATTTTCAATGCATCAAAGGCACATAAATATAGAAAAGTTCTTTTTCTATTGAATTTTTAAAAATTTTACTTACTAGCCCCAGTTCTGCCTCCTTCCCCTTCTCCCAACCCCCACCTTCCCCATCCCACTTACCATCCGCTCCTCAGAAGTTTAGACCTCCCTTGGGGAGTCAAGAAAGTCTGGTATACCAAGTTAAGGCAGGACCAAGCCCCTCCCCACTGTATCAAGGCTGAGCAAGGTATCCTACCATAGGGAACAGGCTCCAAAAAACCAGTTCATGTACCCGGAATAAATCATGGTCCCACTGACAGCCCACATGCCCCCAACAGATCAAACCACATAACTGTTACCCACATTCAGAGGGCTTAATAAAGTCCCATGAAGGATCACCCGATGTCAGTCCAGAGTCTATGAGGTCCCACTACCTCACTAATCTGATTATTAAGGCAAGGCCAGTTCAGGTACTCTCTCCACTATTGCTAGGAAAGAGAAGAGATTCTTATAGCAGATGGAGAACTGAAACTTGAATGAATGAATGAATGTGGAGTTGAATGAAACAAAAGATGAACTAGAGAAAATGAAGTGTGGAATAAAAGGTTCCTACCGGAAAGTTTGAGTTTGTGGGATGAACAAAAGGCAGTCTTTAACTCCTAGCTAATGAGGGCCCTACTCCACCTACAGCCTCTGATATCCTATTATCATAAAGTCTTGGTACTTACATTGTCATCATTCTGCCAACCATAGAAAGGGGAGAAGAAGAAAAGGCATTTTTATTTCACGTGGAATATTTGATGTTAAATCTAATTAGACTCCAGTGAGTGTTCAGAGCATGGACAGGTGTCTTGAAAACACCTAGAAGGAAACCAGTAAATGTCTGGGCTTCAAGAAGGCCTAAGACTTAGTATTAGGTATGTGTGTGTCATCTATTTTTGAAACTAAAAAAAAAAAAACTGTTGAGTGCTCCTTTGTCTTACATTATTCCACTAATGAGATGTATGCCATTGGAAGCCAGGCAGTTTGGTGGGGAGAAGCAAGAGTGGAGGATAGAATTCCTGATCTCGCTGCACACCTCTGAACAGTCAATTGCGCTTCCCGCAGCTCAGGGGCAATAACAATGCAACAATCAAAGCTTCTGACACTGTGGATTAAGAGGCCATTTGGAAGCTGTTGTGGCCAATCCGGTACATACATCTGCATAGTGCGCTTTCTTTCCTTTAACTTACCCACTTAACTCTGTCCTTGTGAGGGATAATGTTACGGTATCCAACTTGGATTGCTCAATCCAGTTGTTTTAGACATTTAAACCATACAAACTTTAAAAACCGATTTGTGTGTGTGTGTGTGTCAAACATGCATGCACACACAAACATACATACACACACATGCAGAGAGAAAGAGAGAGAGAGAGAGAGAGAGAGAGAGAGAGAGAGAGAGAGAGAGAGTAAAATGAGTCCCTGGACACTAGAAGCATGCTAATGGCCTCTCCTGGGTCAGAACTACAGGCGAGGCTGGTTTGGGCCCCTCTACCATACAAATGTATCAGCATCACAGGTGAGCACTCACAACACATTCCCAGTGGTATCTGCTAGTGTAAAGCCTGCAAGCAGCAGAGCTTCTCTGTCTAGCTGAGATAGCATCAAGTTAGACTGAGACAACAAAAGGTCAAGTTCCCCAAGTCCCTCTTCTCTTCCCACTGAGGGGATGCATGTACCCCTCAGACACTAGGCAGGGCAAAGTAAAGGCTCTGTGTGATTAGCCACAGTTCTCTCTGGCTACCACTCCAAAGTGTGTACATTCCCTAGCTACCTTGCAAGGAGGGCAAGAGCACACAGAACAGAGCCACCCAATTTGGATAATGATTGGCTTCTGTGTGCCAGACAAAGCAAGAACTCTGGACAGCTACAGAGAAGAGGAACAGCCCATTTAATGTGCTCTGATTCCCTCCTGGAAAGACTGGGAAATTATCTGCTTGCCTCAAATATCTTCATTAAAAATGCATTTAAGCTGTGAAGCTCTGCGAAGGAGAGACCTGTAATACATGAAAGATTAGCCCCAGATTGCTGATTGGACTATTTTACATCATTATGGTAATTAAGCTAGCGGGGCTGTTGTGCTGACTTCAACACTTTCCGCCATTTGCCTTTGTCTCCAATTCAAGGTATTTTTCTTCTCTTTCCCTCTTTCAGCCCTCTTCCTTTCCTCCTGTTCCTGTCCCTCCCTACCAAACATCTCTGCTCAGAGTCTTGGCCAGCTTCATACATATGCATACTACTATAGTCGGAGTCTCTCCCATGGCTTCTCTGACTATGTCAGCCTTGTCTTGACTATGTGGAGCAAAGGGAAGGAATTAATGGTAATTACAAGGTGACATGGATGTTTCAGCTCTCTATCTGATTGCCAGTGAAACCAAATAGAAATGGAACATAATCAGCCAATTATTAAAAGAAAGTAAACACAGGGGGCTTTGCTATTTATCTGCCTTCCCTTGTTTACCTTCTGACCTCAGAGCTGCAGCCTGGCTCGGGAGAGTGATTAGAGACCCCATGATAGCATTTTTCATAACTTTCTGGGACTTCACTAAAGCCAACACTTTATAGGTAGTGTGCAGAGCTGCCTTCTGATGTGGGAGAGGTGAAGGGTCTGTTCAAAGGCCCCTTCTATGATCCCATGGGGCATCTGCCATTCCCATCCCTGTCCTTGTCTCCTCTGAGCTAGCCACACCTCCAGGTCTCTACATAGCAAGAAGTGGTTTCCCAGCCTCTTATAAACACAGGGGAAAGCTCTAAGAATGAATGCAAGCCCCTGAGACAATTGGTGATGAGCCCTTGAGCAATCTGGAGTCCCTGGGGCTGAGAATAAATTTCAAAGACAAACAAGACAAAAGCTTTTATCCAGTGGTTGACATGAGAGTGGGTGTGTACCTGTGTGCTGTCACACACAGATGCAATTCTGCCCCAAGGGATGATCCAGCCATCCTCCTACTGCTTTCTGGTCACCTCAAGACCATGGACGGCAGAAGGAAACAGAGACAAACCTCAGATACTCCTTTCTTTCCCTAATGATACTTGGGATGTGTAGTTTTCAAAGGTCACAAGCACAAGTTCATATCCACAGTTTCTCTGAGCTCCAAGAAGGGAGGAGGGTGTGAAGTGTGAGGTCAGTCTTGTCATTAAATGGGCTGCCGGGTTTTTTTTTTTTCAGCTGCACTAATTTACTAGTTTTAGGGTCTTCTTTAAGTCATTTCCCTTCTCCAACTCCAAGCTACCTCGCTTGTAAATGGAGGCTGTAATAGGATCTACCTCATGAAACCTTAAGGATTAAATAAAATATAATACATGCAAAGTGTACTTAATGAATATTCATGATTATTATATCACAATATATGTAAGTAGTGAGACAGTTTTTAATCTCTGGATTGTATTTCTTCATAGTCTATATCTTATGCCTACTGTTTCAAGAGAATACCTTGCCTTGATTTTAAATTTCTGCTGCTATCTAATTCTTCGAGGTAATCCTAGTGACACATTTGCTTGCTCGCCCTGCCTCCGCGTTGCTTCCTCTATTATCCTCTTAACCCAATTAAGCATTTCACTGTCAACAACTGCTGTGCACCCCATTCCTCTGTCTCATCTGCCATGAATGGTAGAGTCCACTGTCTTGCCCACCAGTGCAGGGCTATACCAATTAAGCCACTGCCTCAAACTGTCTCATGCGAACACTGTTTAGGGACCCTAGTCTTATAAACAACAGAAACACAAATCAAAAGCTACCTCTTTAGCTGAACGTTTCCTCCAGGTACCACTTCATTTCTTTGTTATGTCTTGGCAGAGCATCATAAAATATTTACCCATTCTTTGCCTCCATTCAAATTCAATGTATTTTCCCAGGACATGGACCAGCAAGCCCCTGCTCTATCTCTCTCTACTGAAATGGCTCAGGGATACGAGCTACCTCCCTAGAGTAGAATCTGTGTATCTGTGAATCTATTTCTTCTAGGAGGGGAATCAGTATCCTGTACAGATGGCCATGCCCGTTCTCCTGACACACTTCTGTTTCATGCTAGGCACACTTTTTTTTTTGGTCTGCTATTTCTTTCCATCTCCAACAGTATCCTTCACTGACCCCTTCCTTTCTGCTGAACACTATCCAATTGTTGGGTTCCTGAAGCTAAATCCTGCAGCTCTTCCCGACCGTTCCTCAATTATCTTATTTGGTGTTCATAACAAGCATTCTATGTGTTGGAGTCTCCCCAGCTAAAAGGACATCCCTGAAACTTACTGAAGCTGCCTACTTATCTAGTTTTATCTTAAAGTTTGTGTTCTGAATCATCACTTACACTCTTCAAATATACTGAGGTCCACCCCTGACTTGAAACAGCAACTATTCCTTTAGCTATCCCAGGCTCAAATGAATCATTACTCTTAATTTCTCTCTTCTCCACCCGGCTAGCTTCAGTCAGTATATCGGTCCATTTCAGCACTAACGTGTATGAAGAATCTTTACCACTTCCTAGGCCATGTGCCTCTCCAATATACATTTGACACTGCAATAAGGCAACTAGTGCACACTCACAGCCCCATCATAATGACCTTCCTAACGTTAATATCAGAGAGTGTTTCTTTTCTAGAAAAGTCTTCCAGTGGATTCTACTTCCAAGTAGAAAAAAATAATCACACATCTGTCCTACACTGTCAAATTCCACTTGTACAAGCTCCTGTCAAAACCTTTTCCTGGGATCCTTTACAGTGGCCTTCTGTTGACATTATGTACCCAGTGCCTTTTCACAGGTAATGTCCCCTCTCTGTGCAGTCTCAGTTCAGAGACGGCTGCTCTGTATAAAACCAGCCATTATCATTTTGTTTATTTCCCCATTCCTCATATCAGCTATCTATCGGATACTAGCTTTGACTTTCATATTATTTACATTGATCTATCTGATCACATTTCCCTTTGTCAATCTATGCTAACTGTGCTCCACATTCAATGGAAAGTCCCAGAAAAAATGTAAATAATTCATGACTTTTGACTTGTGTGCCACCCTGAGATGCATAATGAACTCGTGCACCATCCCACATCATCCAACCCAGAAGGCAAGTGATCTTTGTCTTCTATATAGATACCGCCTATCTTGCTCACCCACCAGTCATGATCAGCCAGTTGCTGTGCTCAGGGAACCCTACTTGAGTTAATAACGGCTCAATCACAGGAGCACTGATGCTGGCAATTTGGACATGCCAATGAGAAGTCATAGAGTGCGTCCTTCAGTGAAGAAGGAGAAGTACCCTAAGTTATCTTCAGAGAGACTACAGTCACTCAGCCTTTATTGTTTGATTATTCTGTTTTTGTTAGTCACTTTTGTCCATCCCTTACTGTGACTAATTTGCAAATTAAGTTTTATAATAAGTATACATTTATAGAGACAACAGGATGCATAGGGTGTATACTATGCCAAGGTGTTATTAAATGAACGAATAAAGCACTCACTGTCTAACTTTTGAGGAATTATAGGCCTCTAGATACCAACAATCAAAGAAATTCTAGAGTTCACATAGAAAACTCTCAAGTATGTCTGCTGATTCCTTCATTCCTCCCTCCACTAAAGCCCCAGGACAGCTCCAGATTTGAACACACCTCTTCTTCTTGGGAGGGCATTAGATAAGTTCTGAAAGCATTCCAATCCTGAATCTTCTCTTGGGCACAATAGGATGGCATCTACACTGCAAACTTATTGTGAAGGTTAATGGGATAAAGTTCATGAAGCCACTGGGGCCAGCACATTACCAGCTCTCAAGAAATGGCAGTTTCTTCTCTCCTCAGTGACCATGGCCTGATTTGGCAAGGAATGGGGGCCAGGGGCCTCTGATTAAACAAAGTTGTATCAATGTGTGAATTACTCTTAGCCCTTTAGCCTTCCCAGAGGAAGCTTATTAACCTAAATGCATTACTAATTGCAGGGTTGCTTCTAGCTAACCAAAGTGAAAAGTATAGAAGGAAATACACCTTTGGGCTAGGAGTCAGGAGGGGCTTCACTCTAAGGCACAGCCAATGGACCTTTAGGGTAATTGTCCAGTCAACTGCTCTTATAGTGTGTGTGTGTGTGTGTGTGTGTGTGTGTGTGTGTGTGTGTGTGTGTGTGTGTGTGTAAGTATGTGCCTTTGTGTTTATTTTATTTTGTTTTTCTTTTTGTGTATTTGTCTTTAGTCCCTAAGAACTAAAGGTTTGGGAGTTTGTCAATTGTTTGCTTGTTTGCTTGCTTGCTTACTATTTATTATTTTTGTGGTAATAGATATTGAATTGAGGGACTCATGCTTGCTGAGCAAGTCCCTTATTATTGATCCATATTCCCAGTCCTAGAACGAAAGATTTCATCTTTGTTTTCTTTTATTTCAGACTCCCTTAGAAGGACACTTTTTGCAAATACCTGAGGCTCAAAGATGTGGCCGCTACTTGTTTAGATACAGCAGCCGCAGACGGCAGGTCCTCTCTATTTCTATGGCTAGTGTGCAGATACAGTCTCTATACAGGCCATTGTATCGGAAGGTGTGCTTTCAAGTATGGGTGTACACGGCAAGCATTTCTGCTTGTCTGTCACACAGTTAGCCAACCATCTGAAATTTCAACACAAGACAAGCTCTTGTTGGTTGGGAAACTATGAAAAAAGGCATTTGAGGAAGCAAATTTTTGATGACAATTGTCATTAACAACTTGCTTCTCAAACATGTTTCACGGAAGGGCTTCTCATCTTCTGAACTTTCTGTCTGCCAGGCTGAGAGGAGTGGTGCCAGCAAGTAGAGAAGCCACCCTAGTGGATGGCAAAACAGCGAAAAAATGCAAAGCGGGGTGAAAGAATGCAAACAGCATATCTGTGGTCTTTACAGGCACAGCCAGAAGCATGGGATCCTATGTTCTCCCTTATCTCATTATTGTTCATAGACCAGAGAGGCCTACTTGAACAGTATGACTGGCCAGAGCAATTGCAAAGTGACCTTGAACGTCTCAGTGGGCCACCGTCCACCTGTCTGGTTACAGTCAAACTTTCTTAACTTTCTCAGAGCATTAGTCCCATGAAATTTCTTAGCAAGCCCAGATTTTTGTGAGACTTGGTGAAAAATAAAAGACCAGAAGTCATAGAGAAGATGACAACTCCTTACCCCTAAATATACAATCTTGGGGTGCTAGTTCACAGGAATCCTTCTTCAGGTCTCACTATCAGACACTCTGTTTGTCCTTCCTCCATGATAAGCCATCTTATTGGCTGTCCAGTGCAAAGTGGTCAGTCCTGACACCATACACACACAAACAACAAAAACAGATTCAGCGGGTGAGTTTGTGCACACACAAAGAAAAAGAGATAACCACCTTGAGGGCAAGTATGATTGGAAATGGAGGGAGGAATGGGAGGAGGCCACATGATGTGTTTTTATCTTAATTAAAAGCATGTTTTAAGCCAAAGAAAGAAAGAGAGAGGGAAGACAGAAGTAGAAGAGTCATAACTTCCAAAGCAGACAGCCAGAACAGATACTGGTTGAGAAGGGATGCTGTCATCCCCTGTTGACTCATCTCCCAGGGAAAGGCAAAAAAGAACAGGGTGAAGATTATACTCCTAAACCTCTGTCCAATGTTGATCTGCACAGAGTAACATAGTTCACCATTGACCAACACCTTCATCCGCCTGTTTCACTGAGCACAGAATTCTAGGGGATGCCCTTTGGCTTCTTTTGATGCTAGTCAAAGGTTGCCAGATCAAACCATCTTTTTCTAGTATTAAAGATCACACAATCATATTCCTCTGGTCTCCTCCTCAGAAAGAGCCCACATCTTTACATTTTGAATGCCGTCTTTCTACAGTCATTGTTATTAACTATGTATTGATGGTGCACCTTTAGTAAGTTCTGTACTGTTTATATAAACTCTGTATTGATGATACAGATTAAGCTCAGGCAATGCAGAGAAGATTTCACTTTAATATTTACAATAACACAGTGAATCTTGACATGTCAAAGTATAGGGAATCACAATTTGACAACAACAGAATAGAACCTATTAGACCATACTTTTTCCAAAATTTGTGCTATTTTTATATGCATGTGTTACATTTGTACAGATCATAACCCCACTCTTATTACTCAATTTAGACTTTATCATGTTTTAGCATGTTACTGTGTTAAAATATTAATTATATTTTAAATGAATATGGGATATTACTACTAATGTATTATTTCCTCTAATTACTATGGGGACCAAAATTGATCTATGCCAACTTCTGGGAACTTTAAGCTCTTCCCATATTGTAAGTAGCTAGTTTGTTATTCCATCTCAGCCTACATGGACTCTACTTCTTGGTAAGTAGAATTACCCCTGTCTTGACATAGATTATGAAATACCAAATAGACATCTTTGTTTCATCATTCAAACACCTAATTCTTGTTCTCAAACACCTAAACTTGGGGTGTTGGCTCTCAGGTGCCCTTCATTCCTCATCAGCCCCTTTGTGTTTGTCCCTCTCCCCAAGAATCCAAATCGCACTGCCCATTTACAGACAAAGCACCAGGAGTTGATGACCCATGACTAGAACCCAAAGAGATTTCTGAAGATTTCTAAAGATATTCATTTGCAGAACACAACTCTGAAGGAGCAGTGTGTGTGTGTGTGTGTGTGTGTGTGTGTGTGTGTGTGTGTGTGTGTGTGTGTGTTGCTTTTATTTAATGAGTTTGAGCTCACTACTTATCTTTTAAAATGCCCATGTGTCTTGGCTTCCTAAAGACAAGAAACACACTAAGTTTTGGCTTTGCTTTCTTCAAAGTAAAAGCTGGAAATGTATTTTAATTTTAAACCTACAAGGGAATGCATTTCTTCACACTGAACAATCTTGATGTTCAGCAATATCAGTGAAGGAAAATGCAGAGGAAGCATAAGTAAACTCAATAGTTTTGATGTAATGGGATATTTTTAGGATAAGTCTGTGTAAGGCAAGGTCTCTTTAAGTTCAAAATAAAATTTCTCCCACCTGCATTTCTTCTTCTAGAACTGAGCTGCAGTCATAGATTCAGATAATGAAGGCTTAATTTTGCTCAGTGACTCGTATATCCCAGTATCATAAACCTGTCTCACTGCATGTACATGAAAGCAATTGGGCAAATCACAGCAATTACACTTGGCATTAAAAAAAAATCCACACAAACTACAAGAGGAAATTTTACAAGCATAAGGTTAATCTACCTCACTATTGCCCGATGAGCAGAGGGCCAAACTCAAAACAACAAATTGGCATTTAAATGCTCATTTAGCAGACAATAGAAGGCAATGATTCAGCAACCCTTGGAGGAAACCAGGTAGAAATGATTCTCAGGCAAAGGGGACTGGTCTCCCTCCATTCACAGCCCACAGGGGATGGGTGCTCCACTGCAGGACGTGCACTGCTATTTCCAGACACATTAATGCAGCTGTCAGTTTATAGGTGAATCAGGCTTGCTTCATCAGACACATCAACAACGAATCTACGCTGCCATTTTCCTGCTACTGAGGCATATTTTCTTAATTGCCAGCTTAAAATAGTTACTTCTTCTCCTACCTCTTCAAGCCCATCCATCAGGAATGGTAATAGGGCTAGAAATGACCACTAGAGTTACTTCCTCCTGGCCCTCTCTCCTGACTCTCCCTGACCCATTCATACCTCCCCTCTAACTGCCGCTTCTCTCTTTTTCCCCCTGGAAGTTCCCAACATTTCAAAGTTAGCGTAAACTCGCAGACTCGGATAATGAAGACTTAATTTGTCGAATTTGTATGAGCACAGAAAAGTCCTGCAGAACCCTTGTGGCTATGGTGATCACTGAGGTCATTTATTTGACATTTCTCCTGCTTCTTCTGCATTGTCCTATAACAGTGTGGGCAGCAAACTGAACCCGCTTTCCTGTTCCCAGCTCAGCACCCAGCTTCCGCCTTCATTTTCCCTTCTCACTTCTGCCACCCCTTGGCCTCCAGCAAACTATTCTTCTCACTTTGAGGAAAAGCAAGCATGCTTCAAGTCCTGTCCACAATGCTTACCTCTCTGGGGGGTCTTTGCAGCTCAGAAAATGCCTGTGGATTTAGTGGTCTTGTAGAGCCCCAGCCTTCCACTGCAAGGTTTTCGGTACCTAAAGAACCTCCAGTCACATGCTCTAATTCTGCAGCCTTCAGCCTCATCAAACTCCAATTAAGCATCTAATTGCATGTTCATTCTCAATCTTTCTCTCTCCCTCTCTCTCTCTCTCTCTCCCTCTCTCTCTCTTTCTCTCTCTCTCTCTCTATCTCTGATTGTAATGAGGGAAAAATGATCAACTCAATTTAAGCTTCTAGAAAGAATTGTAAAAATAAAAGGAAAAAAGATCAACGCAACACCCTTTAAAGCGGGAAGCCCAAATTTTAACCACAATTATAAGAGACAGACCATGCATTTCTCCTTGACTTCACATTTCCAGCCATAGGAGAACTAGCCTGTCTCAATGGCCACAGAGTATTTATCCTTTGGATAGGATATCATTCGCATGGCTGTGCCACATGGTCCAAAGACAGGATTCTGAAATTATATTCCTCTTATATATACAATCATTCACGACAATATCTTTAATCACCTTCCTCAAAGAGCTATTTTTAAAATTCAAACAAGCAGGGGCTAGGAAGACTGTTTGATTGCTAAAGGGCTTGCATACAAACCTGGGGAATTAAGTTTGATCCTCAGTGTCTGTTTCAGAAGTCAAGCATGGGTTGGGCTGTTTTAATTCCAGTGTTGGGGAGGTGATAACAGGAGGATTTGGGGGTTTCCTGGATAGCCAGCCAGCCTAGCTGACTCAGTGAGCCCAGGATTTAGAGAGACTATCTCAAAAAGAAACAAGGTGAATAACTCCTGAGGAATGGCACTTAAAGCTGACCTCTGGCCTCTACACAGATGCATAGTCATACATGTTCATGAACACACATGTGCACATAACAATCAAACAAAAATATATTCAAAGAAACAAAAATTTGAGGGTTATCCATGTTTATGTCAGAAATATTTCTTTATTGTTTTTATTGAGCTGTATATTTTTCTCTGCTCCCCTTCTTTTTTACCCCCTCCCCTTCTACCCTCTGCCATGATTCCCATGCTCCCAATTTACTCAGGAGATCTTGTCTTTTTCTACTTCCCATGTGGATTAGATCCATGTATGTCTCTCTTAGGGTCCTCATTGTTGTCTAGTTTCTCTGGGATTATGAATTGCAGGTTGAGTTTCTTTGATTTATGTCTAAAAGCCACTTATGAATGAGTACATATTATATTCATCTTTCTGGATCTGGGTTCCATCACTCAATTTGATGTTTTCTAGATCCATCCATTTGCTTGCAAACTTCAAGATATGTCACTTTCCCACTGTGTAGTACTCCATTGTTCTTTAAAAAAAAACAATTTGCAACTGACAAATATTTAAAGAAAATGCTTCAAAAGTACTTAGGATGAAACTACAGCTTAGTACGAGGGGACTAACTAGAAAAAGAGATGTAATAAAACTATGTAGAGGTAAAAAAATTTACTATTAATGCTGACACAGGAAACAATTTAGAACAAAATGATACACTCCTGGCCTATTGATGCCCAGTTTCTTGACAGTTTTGGAGTATAGTTCATAAGATTTAACAAAGTTCTGTCTCACATTTCTGGGTCAGGAAGTCTTGCCTCCTAAGTATCTTTTCTGAAAATTATGGATGTTTTATTAGACTCTAGTTATTAGGCTTCTTCCGTAATTTGGCAAAGAAGAGAAGGGCATTAAGAAACTCAGCTGAGCCCAAGCATCTCCACCTCAGGGATCGTTGGGATAAAATTCTCAGTCCTGAAAAGACTGAGATGGGAGGAATGATCACAGAACCCCAAGTCCGGTTTGAAAGTGATTCTCCATCTTCTGTTGGAACTTTCAGTGCTTGCTGTGCAAAATTTTCCCGAGTGGGGTCACTTAATACAGCAGAAATTTGTCATGTTACAGTGGCACAGGCAGAAAAGTAAATTCGAGTGTGGTAGGATGTTATCCCTAGCCTTGGTAAAGCCTAGGCTAGGAGGATGCTTCCTTGATCCCCCAGTGGTTCGAAGACCCGGGCCATCTTCAGCATGTGTCCTCACAACACTGACCTCTGCTGTTGTTGTCATATGTTGGTCTTTCTTTGTCGCGTCACACAGCACTCTCCTCTCTCCACACACCTGTCCCAATTTCACGCTTCTCACACAGTCACTAATCATATTGATTTAGTAGGCACCCTATTGCCTTCCTTTTAATTCGTGCACAACACCATTTGCAAAGTGGGTCACATCTGCAAGTACCAGCGGTTAAATCTACATTTCAGTGCATCTTTTGGGGGAGACACATATAACCCATAACACCTTGTTAGCTTGAAATTTTCTTACTGAGATGACATTAACAACCCAAAGATGAATTTAGGGTTGGCTCTGTGCTGTAGCGAAGCTCGTAATTAGAAGGAGAGGTCAATTAGCTATTTCCGGCAGAGTCCCCAGGGTAAGGCACTTTATAAGAGGGCAAGAAAGGGGCAGCTACCTTGCCAGGGCCCAAGCTTCCATTTTGTTAGGATCATAAAATCAAATATATCAGCTCAACAAAGGTGGTTAGGCTGCAAAGAATTGATTCATGCCCACGTAGCTGACAAAAATCAGATTTGTAAACCAACATGAAGGTATGTTCATTACCAGCCAGGGATTTTGCTAGCACATGAGATGGGACTTTTTGTGAACAGGACATGCCCTTTGTCTAGGAAAATTCATTCAAAAGAACAAACTGAAGATTAACAGGCTGCTAGTTAGTGTGGGGTTATACAAAAGAGTAAAAAATATATTTAAAGAAAACAGATGATGACTGGGTGTGGTGGAGCATGCTATAACCACAACACCCTGGAGGCTGAAGCAGGAGCCTTGCGAGTCTCGGGTTAGTCTGACATACATAGTGAGATCCTGTCTCGAAAACAAACAACAAGACTGCAACCGAATCGCCACCCTCCATTTGATGAAAATAATAACTAAACAAGAGATTGAATATTGTGTACACAGTCGGCAATTAATGTCTGCTGCCCAAAACTAATAGAGTAAAAGCACCAGTGGAAGGTAGAACTTGCTCTCCAACATATGCCTATAAATGGGTCTTCATGTCACTGCTCGAATAGGGCTGGGGGTGGGTGGGAAGCCAGTGGTGTATGGCAAGAGGCGAGTTAAACAGTGACAACAGACGTAGGCTACATATTTGACAGGGAACTTAAGCGGACATATCTAAAGGCTTAAAGCCTGTATCCATGGTGTCTAATCCACAGATAAATATTATGTTGGCCTTTCCCAAATAGTAAAAATACACAAAGGAAAACACTGTGTAGAGGCTCATCAGGGCTAGAAAAGCTAACATCCCGCCTGCTCGGAACTATTAGGCTAGACCAAGTGCTCTGCCGAGAATTATTTGTACAGTACAAGCTGGCTCCAGTAACGCTGTGTGCTTCTGTCCCCTTAGGAGTCCCTGAGAAATAACAGCTCTGTTTCAAGTCTGAAGTTCAAGATGCATATGACACATGCATATGAGATTTTAATGGCGGTAATTAAAATATTATAACTTCGAGGGGGACCGCTGGTATTATTTCATTTGTTTGAGGATAAATTTAGCCTCATTGGATTGTGACAGCTCAAATCAGAAGTTTTATGAATATCACACTCACACAAGTCTTCTTTTCATCTTTTGGCCACTAATACATTAACTGCTAATATTTGTTCTATATTAATACACACATCAAAGGACAGATAAATCTAACCACTGAGAACTGGAAGCAGAGATGTGTAGCGCATGACTGAATGAGACTCAGAATTTATTTAAGCTCCAGCAAGAAAATCCAGGAGTCACAGAGAAAGCCTGTCTCAAAAAATCAAAAAAGAAAAAAAAAAAAACCAAAAAACCCAAGGAGCAAGGGCTACCTAGACTTCCAAAAGGAGCAGGGACAGGGCAGCAGGAGGTGGAGGGAGGTCCTGCTGTGATGTGGAAAACACAAGTGAATTCAAGGTCATCTTAAAATTCATTGTGTGGTGATTTTCGACCCTAGAGCTGACATTAAAGCCAAAGGAACTGCAAGAAATTAAGCCAATGGCTGTGGCCATAAAGTTGTGGAACAAAGTAAACGAAAACGGGGAAATTTGAGAAAAGGTACCATGAGCTTCTGGGACTAGCATAGTTTTTCTGCTTTGTTTATACTTCTATCCATTATTGCTGGGACCAACCTAGCATTCAGTCTAAGAAATCATTATGAAAAATCCAAAGAGTTTTCTGTCCTAAACTCAAGTAAAGAAGAAGAAAAAGGAGGAGGAGGAGAGTAGGAGGAAGACGAGGTTCACAGGAGCCTGGAGTCTGATGCTTTGCTACACTCCTGATCTGAAGTACCAGAACTCAGGGTGTAGGAAGATTGTGATTTCCAGACCCTTGCCAACACAGGGAGGTCCTGTCCTCCAAAACAGGGTGGGAACATGCGGTGTATAAAAGGGACAGTACACATCACAATGTATGATCGTGGTCATGGTGAGTGGTCAGTTCTCTCTGAGCAAAGCAGAGGACACTCCAGCAGCCACAAGGAAGAAGGGCAAGAAAGTGCACTGGGCAGAGGGCACAGTGTGGGCAAAGATAACCTGGAAGGTCTCAACAGTGGCCATGGCTTTTCCCCTTTGGAGAAGTTTCATGCTTCTCTAGTTCAGGGCTTCTTAACTTTCCCATTTGTGACTCCCCTTTCTTCCTGAGAACGTGTGCATAATCCCAGGTGTCACTTTTCCCTTTGCTGTGACAAAGGACAATTGACAGCAGGGGAAGGCAGCCAGCTGATCGATCATATGGCATGGTAGCCAGGAAGTAAAGAGGAAACAAGGTCTTCGCCTCCTAAAGGATCCACAACCTTCCAAAACACCACCACCATGGAGGCACATCTTCAACACACTCGTTAGTAGGCAGCATTGCACATATAAATAAAATAGGCATAAAAAGCAAACATTTACTGACAAACTATAAAGAATTTATTTTAAATAATACTTTAGTATACATATAATTTTACTGCTTATTAAAATTAGACAGTTTTTTGTGCTAATGAGATGGATGTGCTGGTTTATTTTTACATAAAGAGTTAAATATTGCCAGCGGTGGTGGCACACACCTTTAATCCCAGCACTCGGGAGGCAGAGGCAGGTGGATCTTTGTGAGTTCGAAGCCAGCCTCATCTACAATAGATAGTTCCTGGACAGGCTCCAAAGATACAGAGAAGCCCTGTCTCGAAAAACCAAAAAAAAAAAAAAGAGTTAAATATTGGCTGTATAATTGATACTGCAGAATGAAGAACGTCTTCAACATGTTTGAATTGGTGGGTAATTTTGATTTTATAATCATCAATACTAAAACTGCTGCTTCAGCACTCAGGAAAGTAGACCCTGTACCTCACCTGGGCAGCACAGTAGAGCTGACCTTGTTGGCGGAGGTCTGGGTGAGCTAGCCCCGAAGCTGTCAGGATGGGAGATCTGTCCCCATTATTCATCTGTCTTGTGGTAGCATGAGCAGCGGAAAGAAGGCCATGAAAGCTGGAGAACTGACTCCGCCCCTTCATCATTACTGAAAGGGTTGAACTAGCCTGGGCAATGCTAGAGGGCTCACCCTGGCAAAGACAGGGGAGAGCTGGCAGGCTGACCAACCAACCCGGCAACTACCCAGTCCTAGAACTAGTGGTTTGTGTTGGTCCTCCCTAAACATCCATCCCATTCGTGATCTGCTAGGAGTAGGGTCAGTCCTACAGACTCAGGGCTGGAGGATTTCTACAAAACAGGGCAGCAAAGAGATATTCAGGAAGAGCCCTATTAGAGTCTACAGTCAATGGTGTAACAGAGACCAGGGTCCTTGAACCAGAAAAAATGATCCCTTGAGAAGAACACCTGCATGATGAGAGTTTTCCCCTTTCTTTTATTTCTTTTTTCTCTTAAATTTTATTTGTAGGGAGAGGATGGGTGGGATTGGGAGGCATGATGGGAAAGACACAAAGAATAAATAAAAAGAAAGTTTAAAAAATAAAATCACTGCCTCAAACAGAGTGTTAAACTGCAGAAGTATATTTAGGGACTTTTCAGAAATTGTTGGAAATTTTGTACTAGCCCCAAGCCAAAATTCAGTGAGTCTTTTTTCAAATACATATTTTTATTTTATTTATTTAAAAATTGTATGTGTGAATCCTGTGTGAGTTTGATGATATGCTTGCCACAGTGAGTGTGCCTATCTGTGCATGTGTGTTTGTGTGTATGTGTTTGTATGTGCTGCTGTGTGCATGTGTGTGTCCATGTGTGTCTGTTTGTGTTTGTGTGTACTTGTGTGTGCATGTGTGTTTGTGTCTGTGTGTATGTGTGTGTGTTGCTTTGGATTTAACTGGTTCATACTTCCAAACTTGTTATAAACAAAGACTCGGCTTTGAGAATATGGTTCCCACCTTCAGAGTATTAACATTTAAGATCAACAAGGCAGGAAATAAATGAACAATAAACATGATTAATTTAAATCCCAATAAATTCAATGAAGAAAATAAAACTAATGAGATAGAGTAAAAGGGGTGAAAGGTGATAGAACCTGCTAAGTTACATGGATTGGTTTTTAGAGGTAACTTTACTTTCATGCTGGTATTTAGCCTAGCTAGAACCATAGATCTTACTTGTAGATAATACATAATCTTATTGAAAAATCACCTACAGAATGATAATGTCAGAAGCACAGCTACGAGTTCTGAGAATTGACTAACAATGCCATTGTACAAAACCCTAGACAGTGTTGTTTGCATAGTTTGATCTCTCATATGCAAGTAATAATAACACAATCACAATCTGCTACAATAAATTTATTTTCAGAAGGAAAGCAGACTTTTACAATTTATTATTGTATTGTGCAAGGATTACATTAAAGCATTTCCATTGCAAAAATATCCTGAAACCATGAACATATATAAAGTAAGACCTTGGAGATTTAGACTTGGCACACTCTAAGGCAGTGATACTCAAACTGTGTGTTGTGATCTCTTTGGGGTTCACATATCTGAAAGCAGGATTCATAACATTAGCAAAATTACAGTTATGAGCTAGCAACAAAATAATTCTCTGATTGATGGTCACCACAACATGAGGGACTGTATTAATGGATTGATGCATTAGGAAGTTTGATGGAGAGGTGACTCAATGATAGAATACTTTCCTAATGCAAGGTCCCTAGATTCGAACCAGAGAACTCCAAAAGCAAAAGCAACCTATGCCCATGCACTGTGAAGAGCAGCCGAGCAGATCTTTGACACAAGGTCCTGAACATCCTCTCAGGAGAGCAGAGAAGCAGTCAGGGGCATGGCTGTTACTTTGAGGTCTGGAGGTGACCCATAAAGATTTATTCAAAGATATTACCAACCACACAACAACGCAGAGAAATGTGGGTAGGTGTTTCTCCACAGTGCACTTTCCCATGAACAGGAAAACTCGTCTCTAGAGGAAATGGGAGCACAAGCTGCTTAGCCTAGCAAACACCACATTTTCCTCAAGAGAAAATTCTCAGAGACATCTACTTGTATGTTCCCCATGGGGAGAGCATTTTCATCAACTTCATAGCCTGGAAACCCTGTTCGTCTTCTCCGGGAAAAGAAAAAAAAAAACCAACCCTAGGTCTTGACTGGAATCTTAAAATGTTCTTGGGAAATCAGGGCTGAGCCCTGGACACAGACATGAACCCCCAGTTGGCGTGAGTGGGATATCCTTGTCTCAGCAGAGAGTACAGGGGAAAAAAAGCAACAGAGGAGTGCCAATGCCAAGCACCATGGGGCCGAACCTGCTGGCTTTGATGCAGGACCTCAGGAGCCATGAAAAGTTCCTCTCTCCTCTCTCTCTCTCTCTCTCTCTCTCTCTCTCTCTCTCTCTCTCTCTTCTTGATCAGCCCTTTCCAACACCCTGCAGTTGGCTCCAATGACTGTTTCTCTTAATTTTCTTACATGCTTAAATTAGAACTGTGAACTCTATAATAAGTCTGAGCTGGCTGCTGAGTGAATGTTTCCTGCTATCCACTCCCTCCAGGTGGAATTAGGACAAGGCTACCAGGGCTCCTCCAGAGATTTCCCACAATGACCCTCTCACAGTCGTGTGTTCACACTGATTATTTAATCTAAAATCCTTCCTCACTGCCAACGTCCCTCCTCTTTCTCACCCTCTGAATAAAATATGGATCAGATGCTGCAAAATTGCTATTCTTAGGAGCAACAGATGCAAACAGGATTGCTTTTTCAATTATTCGGCAACTGATCCAATGGTTCCAAGACAGAAGCTAATTAAAATCTAATTGAAATAAAATCATTTCCAATTCTATTTCCCGACATGGGCTGCCTGAGCGGAGGCATTCCTGCTTGTGGACGGAGGCTTTCTCGTCCTACCACTTCCTTTTGCTTTGTAAATAGTCATTGATGGCATGATCTCATCATAGAGCATCTTGGGTTGTCTGGAGGACATGTGGCAGAAAGAAGAAAGTCTCTGGGGAAGAGGGAGGCAGAGACTTCTGAAGAAAATGGTTGGCTGAAAAGGAAAGCCTGAACACGGAGAAAGAAAGGGAAACAGAGTCAGAATACCTAGGCGGAGATTGGGTGGGAATCAGGGAAGTTATGGGGTCTGTTAGAGGACTTGTGACCAAGTGGCCTGAGACAGCCACAGCCTGCATGTGTGCTGTATTGGCCTCCCGGGGGTACTCTGCAGATATGTCAAGTAGTAGCTGACATTTAAAGATCAGGACATCTTACTTAAATATGCAGATTTCTTGCTTCACTGAAATATTAGGGGAGTGGGGGAGGCTGGCAGCCTTGTGTCTGTGCTCCCCAGTGGCAGCAGCCAACTGGAGCTCAGAAGCAGCTGTACTTTGGAGTCTGGAAGGGAGGGAGAGAAGAGTTCCTAAGCTTTCAGTTTCCCAAGGGCCTCCTGAGCTCATTCCTATTATGTTAGTACTGCCGAAGGATTCCAAGCATTATTGGTGCAAGGCTCTTTGGAGTTAAATGGGATGGTTGTGAATAGTTAAATGGGATGAGTGTGAAGTCAGCCTTCACTATTGATTTTGGTAGCCTCTGGAGCAAGCATTCAAGGTCTCAGACCTGTTTCTGAAAGGCAAGAAAGGTTGAAATACAGTTATCCCAGGGCGGCTCCAGCTGAAAGTGCCAGCGCATGTGAACATGTAGTGGGTTGTAAAGTGTCATGTATAGTTCCATAGGTCTATCTTTTTCTGGTTATTCTTAAGAGTTTATTTTTTAAATGGCAGTAGGAAACGGAAAGGACTGTGGTAAGAGCTGGGCTGCTGTTTAGGGAAGAGCTGAGGATAGTGAAAACTCAGCACGGTAGAAAGGAAAGGGTGGCTGCAACCAGAGTGGTGGGACCCAAGGGGGCACCAACACAGATCAAAGACCCCCCCTCTCTCTCTCTCTGTGTGTGTGTGTGTGTGTGTGTGTGTGTGTGTGTGATGCATACCTTTGGCATTGTCTTAGCTAAGACTGAGTTCTTGGCCCTCCTCAAGTGATACAATTAATCTTTTCTTTCTGCAAAGAAAAAAAGTGGGGGGGGGATCCATTGAGGTAGCAAGAGTGTAAATCCAAGCTCTTACAACTGTTCTGGGGCTTCTGATGCATAAGCATTTTAAACGAGGATTCTTCTAGAAACCAAAAGGAGTTTTACATAAATTATATGTGAACGATGTCACAGCCAATCTGTTTAATAAATATATGAAAATGAGATATTTTCTTGATACTGATTACTGAAAATCTTCCAACCTCTGCCCGACCCCAGGCTGGGACAGGGGATGGGGTACACTGGGGAAGGAATGATCCTAGAACATAAAAGGGACATAAAGATGAAGAGATGGTGTGTACTGTCACTGGTTGTTTTTGCTCTTTTGGAAGCCTGCCACCCAGCTCCCAAATAAGTCACACACGGAGGCTTATTATTACTTACAAATGCCTGGCCTTAGCTTGGCTTGTTTCTAGTCAGCTTATCTTAACTTAAAGTGTCAAGTCTGTCTTTTGCCGTTGGGCTTTTACCTTTCTCTGTTTCTGCATATCTTTCTTTACTTCTTACTCTGTGGCTTGCTGTGTAGCTGGGTAACTTGGCCCTGGAGTCCTCCTCCTTCTCTCACTCCTCAGTTCCCCCCCCCCCAGACTTCTCCTATTTATTTCCTCTGCCTATGAGCCCTGCCTTGTAGTTTCTCCTGCCTTGTTACTGGTCATTCATCTCTTTATTGGGCCAATCAGGTGTATTAGACAGGCAAAGTAACACAGCTTCACAGAGCTAAACAAATGCAACATAAAAGAATGCAACACATCTTTGCATCATTAAACAAATTTTCCATAGCCAAAGCAAACGTGACACATCTTAAAATAATTCTACAACAATGTACATATTAACTACATGTATATCAGTCCTTTTTTGTATCAAAGTTTCATTAGACAAGGATATTATCATCAAACCCAAACCAACCTGTCAGTGTTCTATTTCAAGAGAATTCTTTTCTATTCAAGAGAGTATCATCAGAAAAATATTTTACAAGGCAGTCTTCAAGAGTCATGGAAATACATTGAAAATTACAAGACTTGTAGGCTACCCTTTTTTCTTGTTGATGGTGTTCTTTGCTTTACAGAAACTTCTAAGTTTAAGGAGGTCCCATTTATTAATTATTTCTCTCAGTGTCTGTGCTACCGGGGTTATATTTAGAAAGCGTTCTCCTGTGCCCATACGTTCAAGTGTACTTCCCACTTTCTCTTCTATGAGGTTCAATGTGGTTGGTTTTATGTTGAGATCTTGGACTCATTTGGACTTGAGTTTTCTGCATGGTGATAGATATGGATCTATTTTCATTCTTCTATGATGTCCAGCTATGCCAGCACCATTTGTTCAATGTGCTTTCTTTTTTTCCATTTTATATTTTGGCAACCAGTTTTCCTGTTGACGTAACTGGTTTTATTCACACATCCAGCCTCCACTCACCCTGGAGATGGGTTTTTCTATGACCCTGCTCACCGTCTAATCCCTTAAAAATTTACCTGCAGTATTTCTGGGAAGGCACCTACAGACCCGTGAAGAGCCACATGGACCACCCAGTGCTTCCCCTGAATGAATTATTCATTAATTCTTCCAAGAGGTTTCTCAGGATCTTGCTCATGAGATGTGTATTCACAGGAAGCGGCCTCAGCATTGCTCAGCAGCTCTGGCCAGAGTTTTCTTCTTCCCAGAATACCACAGCGGCTTAAGGGCTGAGCGAACTTGGTTTAAGGACCAAAGAAGCAGACTTGAGTCTTTTATGTTACTACTCAACATGGCTTTAAAACAGTATCCACTGTCTCACAAGGAAACACCCTGATGGTATCATAATTTAAGAAAGAACCAAGTGTTAGACATTTCAGTGATTTAATGTCCACTTGTGAGAAGGTCCCTCTTAATCTTGGCCATATAAACAGGAGTAATATCTTCCACTATGTTGACTCAAAGGTTCTCGTCAACCTGGTCACAGGCAGAGGTTCTGTATAGATATATCACTGACACTTCCTATGGAAATGGGGACATGCCAAAGCGGAGCTCCATCCATCTTACATGTCCCTCTTGTGTTACAGTAGGACATCCACACTCTTCTTTCATGGCTTCCTCATCAAGGTGGTCCACAGAAACAGCCTTCCCCAAGGCTGATGGGATTTCCAGCCATCCTCACTCAGATTCCAGTTATTGTTGTTTACAGTAGTCAATCACAGCTGAGCTGGTGACATACGCTATGATTCCAGCATTGTGTGGCTGAGTCATGAAAAACAGCAAGTACAAGGTCAGCCTCGGTTAAGAGGGGAGACTGTCTCAAAGCAGTGTTCAACAGTTCATCTATAGAAACAAGCTGGCTGGCACTGACTCTATTATTCTATTTCTGCTATACACAAACTAATTGAGTTTTATTCAAGAACAAATAAGGAGCAAGAATACCTCAGTCTGTATAAACCATTAGTCATACTTACTGATGCTATAGGGTCTTAACCATATGTCTCATTAAAATCTACTACATATAGCAAGGATAGAGGCATTGCCATAGATGACACTGTCCATGGACATACCTATGCAGGCTTTGTTGAATTTATGTCAAGATTTTAGAGGAGGGTACCTAGAGAAGCCTCAAGGAAGGATACTCAAGTATATAAAGATCAGACTCATTGTGCAGACATCCTAACATATGCCCAAACGAGTCAGCAGAAGTCTCTCAGACTTATACCTAGTTTGTTGGGGAGAGCTGTCATTGGCTATCTTACATAATGTACTGACAGAAACTCCAGTAGTGAAATATGGGAGAAGACAAGCCTTAAGGCACTTATCATTTAATGGTTAAAAGGCAAGAACAAGCTAAGAAATTGTAACAGACTCTATCCTGGAGGTGTTCACAAACTTCTCTAGGAGGGAGAAGGAAGGGGTTTTCTTGCTGAAGTTCCTCTGGGATTGGTCTCAAAGGGAGAGTGGCACAGAAAGAAGCAATCACATCCCAAGCAAATATAGATTCAAAAAGTGAATCCATAGTTACAAAATGTTCACGAGGAAGGAAAGGAAGCTCAGCCCTTTCATGAGAAGAGGAATGGCGAGATGCTGCAGGCTCGGGTGTTATCTTCTTGTCTGGGACATCCAGCCAGGAGCTGGGTTTTAGTTATGTATAGACTGGAAGGCAATGCACCATAATCATGACTAATATGTAGGGAAATCTCAACGCTACCATGGTGGCATACACCTGCAATTTGAGCATTTGATGGAGGCGAGAAGACTGTGGGTCTTTGGCTACCAGTGGGATATGTAGCAGTGCAGAAACCAGCAAAAGATTGAGGAAGATCTCTATAGAAATATATTGCCAATCAGACAAGATGCAGGGATGGGGATTTGGGTAATTGATTCAGATGAGAAACTATAATCTAGAGTGTAGGTTGCCAATTATTTTTCTGTAACGGGCCTGTCAGTAAACAGTTAAAGCTTTGTCGTACATATTTGCTGTTGCAAATACTGAACTCTGCCCATTGTAATGAGAAAGGAACTTTCAAAACATCTAAATTTGGAGCAATCCTCTGACCATGAACCATGCCCAATCTGGTTTTTAAGAGAGATTTAGCCAACCCTGGTAGGTATTTAACCAGGGGTCCTTCCCCCCAAATTACACTTCCTGTATTGCTCACACGTGATCTGCAAAGCTGGCTACAGTTACACATATTAAGAAATGGAAGTAAGGTGTAAAATATGAAACTTTCAAAGATACTTGGTGTAGGAAAGAAACCAAAGACAGATACATGAATAATAAACAATAAATAATAAACCTGTGCTCATACTGATACATCCTTCCCGTTCCTCCTTTCAGTGCAAAGGACCAAGCCTGACGGAGAAGACCCAGGAAGAAACTGCAATGTAGGCAGTCATGGCTTTGTTTCATGGTCCTTATGCGAAATGAGTCCTTGTCATTTTGAGCCCTCAGGGCCTCATATTTATGCTGAATACATCTGTGAGCTTTTACTGTTAATAAAGCGGCCACTGAAGTTTCTGCACATGAGCAGTCTTTCATTGCCATCTATCTTGTGTTTGGACCATCTCTGCTATTAATCAGAAACCAAGGCAAATCCTCCCTCACATCAGTTTAGGGAGTGATAGTTGCTAAATTTAAAAAAAAAAATAGGGAGCCAAGGACCATGTTTCAAACTCAAACACCCTTGTGAGGCCCTGATTTGTTTTTCACTGCCCTCACTCCCAGATCTCTAACTGTTTACATCCAACAAGTCATCTTGAAAATATCTTATACATTTCTACGGAGGTCTCTCTGTCTACTATTCTGTCTCTAGTGGTAAGAGAAAACTCCCCTTCTCCTTCACGTTCCTCTCCCCCATCTTCCTCTCTCTCTCTCCCTCTCCCTTCTTCCCTCTGTCCCTCCATGCCCTTTCTTCTAGTTACTTTTTTTATCCTAAACTGGCTACTGGTTTCTCTAAGTTCATTTACTTCACTTTGTCTGTGTTCCATGCAGTGATGCTCACCCGATTGCCGCCTGGAATGGAACACTGAATATCTAAGCCCAGACAAGCTATCTGGATCCACCATGGACACTTGCTTTTCACCTTGCTTTGTGCTGCTTTCGCCAGCTGAGAGCCTTACCTCAGAAAAAAAAATTAACGTTTATTAGTGCCGCAGAAATTAAAAGTTAATTAAGGAAGGCCAGAACACATTCCCATGAGGTATTATAAAACTTGATAGACAGACATTCTGAGCTTCTTTCTAAGCTACTCCCATACAGGGTCTTTCTTCCATGAACACGGGCACCCCTTAGAAATGTCTAAGGAAACTCCTCAGTCTAGTCAGAAGTCATGGTGCTAAACCCTCCAGCACACACACTCTCTCTCACACACACACGCACGGGGACACACACACACACACACACACACACACACCACCTTAGAAGTTCCCACTGCAGCCTGGTGATACTGATGTTAATACAGTCTCTGTAAACCGATGAGGCAACTAAGCCTACATACAAAAAATACAGTCCAAAAGCATTTGGAAAATAAATATTTCAGCTTGGCTTGTGTGAAACACTTTTCATTTCTCCCTTATAAATAAATGTTGGCTAATAAAAGTTAAAAAGAAAAATGTTTCAAAACCCCAGGAATAGTTAGAAAAGAGAAGCTTGAAGAGGTAACTTTCTAATCTGAACAGCTCAACATTCACAGCAGAAGAATGAGAGACTTAAGATCTCAGCACATCAGAGCTGATCCGGGCCCGTGGTCCCTGTCCAATCTCTTGGCAGTAATGCCTGTTGAGAACTTAGAATCCCGGCACAGTGCAAACGGGACTGGAGGAGCCAGGCTCCAAACACTTCCATTCCTCTATGCGTTAAAGTCCTGTGGCAGAGAATGCCCCACCCGGAAGATCACTCAGCTTTCCTTCACTAAACCTGATTCCCTCTCTTCAGACAACCAGTAGTTTCTCTCATTATCAATGAGACTTTCCCCATGCTGATCAGTCACCAGATAGTGGGCCATAGAAATGCTCCAGGCAAGGAAAAGCACAACGCTCTTCTTTCCTCTGCGTTAGACAGTAGGACACAGCTGGAGAGCTGTGTTATTCCTCAGTGTCTCTCGGAACCCAAGAAAAAGCACTGACATAGTACCTGAAGGTTGTGTATAACATGGAACACAAAAATACCTTCAGGTCCATCTGACTGCTCAAGGAATGTGTCTTTTGTTTCGGCAGATCCATGTTTATAACATGACTCTAGGAACTATATCTTCCTGTCCAAATGTCTTTGGAGCAAGACTTGAGCATCAGCTAAATTTGTCTATAGTTCACAGATCTAAGCTTGGCAAGGTGGTGTTCATGTGGCAGCATTGTGGAAGGAGAAATCAGTGGTCATCCAGGGATGCACAGAAAGACGGGATGGGCATCTTGGTGGCACAGCACTTGCCTAAGATGCCCAAGGCCCTGGGTTCTGTCCCCAGTACCAAGAAAAGTATTGGAGAGAAGCCTCGTTTATGAAGAAGATCCTAATCGAATTGAAAGGTCCCTATCACCCTTAGGTTATAAATATTAGTGCTGTTGGTTTTCAATAGTTATCTTTTCTCCCTGTGCATACACTGTTCAGGGTACGCATCACTGCTGACTCCCTGATGGAGAAGGAAGGGCAAAGGCAGAGTCATAATTGGGTCCTGGCAGTGGGTTTCTCATTCCATTTTAGGAAACTCAGGCATCACTAAAACTATTGCCTTCTCGTCAGGCATTTGAGCCTGAAATTAAACTTGTGAAGAATAGTCTTTGGAGGATTCTGTTTCTTTCTTTCTTCCCCTTTTAGTATTGATTTTTTTCTCCTTTCATTTGTTGGTACTGCTTCTTTTCTTGTTGCCAGGGATTTGTTAGAGCCACATCTGTACATGATTCCTTATTTATGTTTGTTTTGTACATAAGCACCAGATGCTTCAACTGCCAGCTCCCTAATCAGTCAGAAAGCTCCACTGTAGTCAGGCTCGGGTAAAATGGAATGAGGAAGCTACCCATCCTGACACCGCTCATCAGAGGGGATGTATAGGCTGCTGCGTGGGTAGCAGCAGCAGGCTGGGTCAGACACCTATTTTGTGGAACAGTAAATGGTAAAGCATTCCACACTGAGTTCTAGGGTCTGCAGGATTCAGGGGTTATTTTGTTACTTATTTTGTCAGTAAGAAAGTTTACAAATTTCCTTCTTTGAGCTTATGTGTTTCAAGATGGCAGGTGTCCTGTGAGAGCCTGAATTCATTTCTGTAATAAATTATACTGCTACTTTACAGGTATGATGTCACCTTTAAGGAATATCCTCCCCAAAGGGAATGCAGCCTTTACAGTTGCGGGGAAATGATGGATGATCTCCCTCAGCATGTCCTGTACGCACACACTTTCTACTGACCTTGGAAAACAGCAAAGTTATTTCTGGAAATGCCCCAGGGGACTTACCCTGGGGTTCTCTGCTTTGGACATCTGTATGGAAGACTTGACATTTTCCCCAAGTCTAGCACCCATATGTTGGCTATGGCGTTAACATTTCCAGGGAGACCTACAAGAACCAAAAGTGTCCCCATTCCTACTTGTAATTTTTGCTACTGACATAACAGAATCACAAAGTCCCAAAGGTTTGTATGTAGCCTTCAGAGGATAACACACAATGAAGTATTTTCCCCTTTTAGTACTGGGGACTGAGCACAGGGCCTCATATAGGCTTTGTAAGCAAATCCTCTATTGCACCTCCATTCCCAGTCCTCTTTAGACTTTTACATTGAGACCACACCCAGGCAGAATCTGACCTTATGATCCTCCTGCTTCAGTTTCCTCTGTAACTGGCCTTACACGTTTATGGTTTCTTCCTCTTTCCCAGAGGAGTTAGGAAAACTAGGTTAGAGTGTGACAAGGAACAAATTTTCCAAAATCTTCAAGTGGTGGGTGAACCTATCACTTGGCAAAGCAGTGAACTTGCTACTCCATGTCCTCTTTCCTTGTCCTGCTGTCACACACAGTCACAGCTCTGGACAGCTTATGTGCTCCATGGAATTGGAGTGAGAAAATAACAAAAGAAGCAGGAGGCACCCTCTTCCCCATTGGCCCTATTCTAATAAAATACAAAGTTCATCATATGTTAGTTTGTGCTGCTCTTCCATGTACAGGGTCTTGCCTTCTCAATGTCAAGGCATGTGATACAACCATGCCTGTTTTATAGACTAGAAAACTAACGGTAAAAGCTGAATAACTTGTGGGCCTGTTCAGTTGGGTGTCAGGAGAATTTAAGAGTGCAAGGTTCAGACTTCCAGTGATGCAGCACTATTATCTGATGGTTTATCTGTCTTATCTACTCATTCATTCTGTACAGGTTGTTGAGCACCTACTTCATGCCTCTTTGCAACGTGTCTACAGAAAACCTCTGACTCCTAGGGTTTGTATCTTATGCTAAGAATAAACCCTGCTATCTCTGGTGGTCACAGATGATTATTTTAGGCACTGATGAGACACTGGGCAAAGCTGTTACCTACAGGCCGGTGGTTAATCATAGCGAAACAAACATGGAATGACATAATATGCCAATTGAGGTGAAGTGACATGATAAATGAAGTGGGGAACTGGGCAGGCCAGGATGGAGGAAGATGTTATCATCCCGTGCTGAGGAGATCCCTTCATGAAGAGGTCATCTGGCCAAGGACACCAGCAGGGAGCCGGGAAGAAGCCATGCACATATCAAAGAATATGATCTTCTAAAAAGACCAGTGATTGCAGAGCACAGATCCAAAACAAAAGGAGCAGACAAGATCTGTGCCAGCAGCGAAGGCGGGTGATCACAGTAGGCCTGCTGATGACTGACCAAGGACAAGCAGCTAAACGTGAGATCCTTCCCAATGGGGAGGGAGATGGAGTCTATCCTTGCTGTCCATGGTCCAGACAAATCTCCTAAGTCACACATCTCGGTAGTTGTTTGCGACCAACTCACTCCCATCCCAACACTTGGAACCTGTGAAAGTCAGAATGCCCCCTAAACAATTTTCTTAGTAACATGGAGCTGAGGATGAGAAGACAACCTTTCTACCCCAGCTAGGAAGGTGAAACTGGAACGTGTGGGTTCTATATTAAATACTATCTTTAGCCTTCCTTAGATAAATAATCCTCCAAAGTACCATCCTTCTTACCCGGCAGAGTCCAACATGCTTGCAGGAAACCTCCCTCACCATCAGTGTTTGTGTCCCCTGTGAGGAAAATAAGCTCTCCTACTCTTGGTGGTTACAGATGATGGTCCCCACACATCCCTGTGCACCAATCAGGTGCCACTCAGGGTGCTCCCCAGCCATGCTGAGACGTTACATCAATCCCTCTCTGCCCATTAAAGGGCTCATAAACGGTTGCAGCATCGAATTAGTGCTGGAAGATTTCTCCAACTTGAAGCATGTTAAAATGCACAGTTGGGTAAGAAGAATCAATTAGGGCCAGACAGGGTGTTGGAAGTTAAACCATTTGTTTATCTTACGGTTCTGCATCATGGGAAATAAGTGTGTGTGTTTGTGTGTGTGTGTGTGTGTGTGTGTGTGCGTGTGTTTACATTTCGATTCAGATTTAAAATCAGTCATGTGTACAGTCTGTTTGATTCAATACATGATTGGAGCAAAAACTACCCAGAGCGGGAGGTTATTGTTTGAAGAGTCAGAAAAGGGTTGGATGTGTAACTTTGTAATTTGTAATTAAGCTTATTGCAGCCTTCCTACCTCCTAAACCTCTGTCAACTGAGCTTACATTTAGATGGAAAGCTAGCAGTTACTCAGCAAATAATTATGCATCCTAAGAGCGTAAGCCAGATAAAATCAGCAATTCTGGCTAGTTGCTTTTCCTCCCGTTCATAGACAACGGACATGTCCCTTACATCTTTTTATTCCCTTTCTAAACAAAAGTCCCTCAGTGACCCAGAACAGAAGTTATAAACATGGGGCCATAGTCACTTACTCGGGGCCTGTAACTAGAATTCAGGGAGGTCTGACCACTTTAATGGGGGAGGAAAACTACATCTTGGTTTCCGCTACCCTCTAATTGAAATATAGTGCATCCCTTATGGATGACTGCAGAGAACTGATTACAAGGAACTGGTGGAAACTCTGACCTTCTTGCTCAAAAATTCCCAGCAGAATTCAGGCTGTACTTGTTGCCTATATCTTGAAATATCCTGCTTCAAACTTATTAGTTGTTAGACTCACTGTCAGATTTAATTTAACGCATAAATCACAAAGCATATCACATTTAAAAATATTTTTACAATTTCATTTCAACATGATTAATTTTCTTCAAAATCCTATCTACTTGTCAAAGGCTGGAGAGCTAACAGAAGACAAAGCATTTCAGGTCAGCAGGGACCTGGTGCTGTCACTTGAAGAGGCTCTGCCAGAGGGTCCAGCGTAGGTCAAGGGCCTTCAGTAGGTCTGTACCCTGCCTTGCTTCTCACAATGCCTGAAATTCTTCCAATGCAAGAGTCACTTCAAGAGTAATTCTCCCCTGCATCTAATTAACAGCTCGCAGGGAATTAATTCATAACACACACACACACACACACACACACACACACACACACACACACACAAAGAATCTAAATGTCCATAAAGTAGTTACTATTCTGAGAACTCTGCTAAGAAACCTTACTTAAAACCTCCTGTTGTCTTCAAATCCTAGGCGAGTACTATTATTTTCCCATTTTACTGATGAAAACTGAGATGTAGAAAGTCTAGTTATCTTTTGCTCCATCACAATCAATTCGCTCCCTTCTAAATCACAGTCGGCTGCATGCTGAGTGTTTTTCTCCTCTGTGCTGAGAATCCTGAAGGGAAAGAGATGAGCAAAAGTGTGTGGACAACTGAGGGAGTTCAGGGCCTGTCACCTCAAAATATGACACGTTGGCACATTGATTATTTTGAACTAAAAGCACTTAAGAAGCAGTGATTGCATGTCCACTGTGACCTCCCCTCTTCTTTCTAATAACAGGAACATCAAGTCCTAGAGAGAAGGATGCCCACCTTCTGCCAGGGCTAAAAGTCTTTCTTCTCATAAGCAAACAGGCATTTTCCCCTAGAGGATTCTACACAAACAGCCCTTGTTAACCTGCCTCTTGATGCTTATTCTTCTTTACATAAGAATTTGTTCTCCAAAACCGCCTTTCTTTTTAAAGCTATTGTAAAAACACTTAGAACACAGCCAACTCTTTTGTTCCGTGCATGTGTTAGAGAAGGTTCCTACTGTACATAGAAATTACGGAATGAAGTGTTTATGCTTTTTTTTTCTTGTTAACCTGTGTCAGTTAAAGCTGGAAAACCTAAGAGAGTAGAAAGAATATTGCCTCCCCTAAAACAATAGTTTTTAAAGGACATTCTGCAAAGCAATGGAAGGCTTATGAGACCCTGTCCTTAGAATCATTCTGAGACAACATTCCCCCTTCCAACTTTGTTAACATTGGCACCCAAAGCACCAAAGCATTGGTAGCAAAAATGTATGGTACTTGGGAAGCCGCTCTTCCCATTTATCCTTTTTATTTTATTTTATTTTATTTTGGTTTTGGTTTTTCGAGACAGGGTTTCTCTGTGGCTTTGGAGCCTGTCCTGGAACTAGCTCTTGTAGACCAGGCTGGCCTCGAACTCACAGAGATCCACCTGCCTCTGCCTCCCAAGTGCTGGGATTAAAGGCATGCGCCACCACCGCCTGGCCCATTTATCCTTAATGCAGTACAAGTTGATGATGTTTAGCACGCCTGGGCTTAATTACACACTTGACTATTCTATGTGAAACAAAAGGAAGCATATGTATATCACTATTGTGTATTGAAGGAAGGTGGATGATCAGAAATGGGGGCTGGCAGATGTTGTCAAGAGCATCCAACAGGTCTTTTCCAAAGATAGTTCCCCTGCCTTGCCTCCCATAGTGGCTGAAAGTCTACTAGTGCAAGAGACAGTTTGAGACTATTTCTGCACTGTACCTGATTGGTATCTCACAGGGAATTAATCCACAACACTAAAAGAAAGAATATAATGTCCACAAAGTAGCTATGGTGCACACCTGAAAGCCAGTTGCTTTTATATGGCCCTGAATTCAGGTCATTTTCGGTGGTCTTATTTATTTCCTTGCTTTTCATATTTTTATAAGACTGCTGAAGAGAGAAAGAACATATAAACATAAATCTTCTGCAACCCTCAAACCTGAAGATCCATTCTGGCTTTTAATTTGTCAGCAAGAGCAAAGCTAATGTGTGATTAGCTAAATAGTGAACAGAGGTTCCTGCATTTTCATAAAACTCTCTTTTTCCTTGGATGAACTACAAACAAACCAGAGTCACGAGGTGTTGGTGTCTGGCAGGCATTTTCTTGAGGATGAAGGAAGCGTCATTTCAAGGAAAACCACAGGTAGGTATTTATTGACAGTGAAGGAATCTGAGCTTTCATAGCAAGAACGAAAGTTTTGAAATCTTCTATTTGTCATTATGAGTCTGACAGTTTCCCAATATTCAAAGACTTTTCAAAGTGAGGTTGGTAGTCATAGCAATAAATTTTAGTTTTATATTTCATAATGAAATATGGTGATATTTGGGAGCACTGCACAGCCATGTGAATCACTATTTTCTGGATAACTAGTACGTGAATTTACAAAACTGAACATGGTAAGATATCCATTTACAGCACAAAATGGACCAGCGGATGAATATTGAAGTAGAATTTCTACAACACAAAAATTCACTGTTTTCAGTGCACAGTCTGCGTGGCTTCATGTATACTGAGATGACTGTGTAGCTGTCACCACTTCCTTATGACAAAGAAACTGGCACTTGTGCACACTGACTCTCCTCTTGTCAGCAGCTGTAGGCAGCCACTAACCTTCCTATTGTTAAAGAGTTTGCCTCCTTTGGACAGTTCACACAAATGGAACTGTCAAGTGTGTTTTCTTTGTGAGTGACTCCTTTCATTTACTATAGCCTTGAAGGGCTCATCCATGCTCTAGTATGTTTCCGTACTCAGATCCTCTCCCCTGCCGGGGTGAGGTAGGAAAGACCTGAAAATGCTGCTTCTGATGCTCTCTCCGACTAAACTTCAGGTAACCAAATCGTGTGGGGATTTGGGGAAGAAATTAAGATTGAAGGCCGGGGAAACAACAAGATGCCTTAAGAAAAGGAGGCAGCGAACACCTGCAAGATCAGAGTTGAGCTTGTGTTCCCATAGACCTTCTGACCCTGTGCAGCTGTGCGCCATTTTCTCAGCATGTAGTGAAACTCCACCAGGACCACATTCTCTGCTTCCAGGAGGTTAGATGCCAAGAGCTATGGTTTTCATTACAGTGGGACATTTGAGCGCTAGAGAAAAGCAGGGTTGTCTCACTTTACCCTTAATGCTCCTTTTCTTTTGTGATTCTCTCCTCCGTTTCTGGAGCTGTTTCAATATGTAGTGATTCAATTACTCAAGTACTTTCTTAAAGAAAAAGATTCGTTTTCATTTTGAACTATGCTTATGCCTGTGTCTGTGTGTACAGGGTCCTTGAGGGTCCCCCAGAGCTGGAGGTATGGGCAGCTATGAGTCACCTGATATCCTAATATGGGTGCTAAGAACTGAACACAGGTCTTCTGCAAGACCTGTAAGTGATGCTAATTCCTGAGCCATATCTACAAGCCCTGAACCCTTCCTACAAGAATGTCACCCTTCCTGCAGCCATGTAAATTCTTAACAAATAACTCATGCCATTCCTAGCCCTACAGCTCGATCTTTTAAACTTCTTTGAACTCTGTAAGATCCCAGATCATCGGCTCAGTTTGCATTAATTGCAGCTCAGGTCACATTTCCCAGACTTCCAATTCAGGTCAAGGCCAAATAAGTTTTCTTTTCTGTTTGGGTCTCAGTTTCTCTCAACAGTTGACAGGCTGCTCTGTTTGTGTTGTTTGTGTGTGTGTGTGTGTGTGTGTCTGTGTGTGTCTGTGTGTGTCTGTGTGTGTATTTGACTCACATGTGCCAAGCACTTCTCCAGTAGACAGCAGCTGGGTGATCTACAATCTAACTCAGTTCTAACAGTATCCCCATCATCAGGTCACACAGGATAAAGACTAGGTCCCACAAGGTACCAATCCCAAGACTGTTGAGTCTGCCTGATCAGGTATCCATCAAGTGTCTCTATGACCCCATCCTCAGGTTTGGTCATTGTTAGGGTGGCTCATAGAAGTTGGAGAAATGTTTCTTTGATGTCATCTTATCATGGGGGATATTTCAAAAGATTCAACTAGATAAGAAAATGTAGAGACTGAAGTTCCCTATTCCTTGAGTTTCTGTGCCCTTGGAGTAGGGAAGCACCACCATCCTGGCATGCAGGGATGTTCATTCCCTGGAAATTCTCCAAATCCTCCCATTTAGAAACATCACTGATAAGAATGATTGAGGAAAACACCCACCAGTGGTAATCAGTTCAACTTCAGCCACTTCCCCAAACCACTTAGCTGGTTTCCCTTGGAACCAACCAGCTAAATTCTGATGGGAAAAACCTAAAGACAATATGACTAATCCTTATGGAGAAGTTATAAATCCCTTCCTACCCAAAACCTTTGAGTTCCTGTGCAGTTCAGATAAAACACTTTGTAGGTAGGGCCTTGATTAGGGTAAGGCACAGAACATTATCTCTGTTCTTAGAAATCCAAATCCAAGACCCGACGCTGCCAACATCTTCAGTTTCCTTCAGTATCATAGACAATACAAGAGTTAGTCACACTATGAAAGAAATCCATAAATAAGTGTTTTATAGACAATACAAGAGTTAGTCACACTATGAAAGAAATCCATAAATAAATGTTTTAGACCCAAAACTCAATCATTGTAAATAATTGCTAGTAAATATAATGGGTCTTTATGAGTATTTCATGAACTAAAACATGTATCTGTGGCCATGGATAGCGCAGACCAGAAACACAAATGATTCTATGTAGAATTATTCCTACGCGTGTAGTTAGAGGTCAGAAGAGTATTCTGTGTTTTCTGAAACACAAGTACTTGTTACACTTTGGTTCATTTAAATTGACAGTAACATAAAGTCAAATGCTTATGTTTTACTTTCCTTTTAATGGACTGTATTTCTCTTTGAAATGTAAACGCTGGCTTTCTTCATTTTATTTCAGAATTTCTGCAGGACAATGAAAGAAAAAAATGAAATTAAGCAGTTGGAATGTTTTTTTTTCCTTCAAATAATAATCATGATGATGATGGTCATGATGATAATGGCAAAGGAAACCAGGTGCCTTGTTTGGGAATGGCAGACAGCAGTCAGAAGAGGAACATGGATAAGACTCAATCGCAGCTACCAAACAGGATGGCTAGCTCTGGATCTGCACACTGCGGACTCCAGGTAACAAGCTTGAAGAGATGAAGAGGGAAACACTATGTCACCAGACTTTAAATGCAGGTGGTTGTGTGTAAATGAAATCTTCCCATTATTGCAATTGTCTGGACAGAGCAGAAGAAAATCGGTCTCTAAACTGACTGGTTCCCAGAACATAAGCAGCTGTATAGATTAGACTTGGTATCCTGGGTGCTTCCTCCAGTAATGAGGAAACCTGTGTGCATTTCAGAGATGCGGGACATCTTTTGTATCTGAGATAGTTTCCAGAAGAGCATTTGGAACCCTGCAGAAGAGACGCCAGCCAGAATGAGCCGGGATCCAGTCCTCCTGTAGCTCCATGATTAGGCCAGCAGAGCCTTCTAAAAAGTGTCCTTCTAATGTCCGGGGACAGTAACAACACATTTTCATTACACTTTCCATCTCAGAGGCCTTGTTTAACCTTATATGCCGTTTCTGTTCCATGTGTCCCCCGTCTCTTGCTTGTGATTCTGTCACAGTTTACTGTTCATGCATACCTATTCATTCACATAATTTTCTCAGGAGACGCTGGGCTCAGCTCTAAGTAAATAGTGGAGTGCAGTTTTCTAACCTGACCAATAACTCTTTCATTTTCTGCTCCTCATTCACTAAAAAGGAGGAGGAGGAGTGAAATAAAACACTGACATAATTATATGTACAAACACTGCTACACTGCTACACAGAAATCCATGCCTGGCTGCAGCTAGGCTGTTAACCCACAGACAGCACTTCATAAGATTCCCCAAAAGGTTAATTAATCAACTGTAGGAAAGGCTGACTTTAGCATATGGAAGCAATTTAGAGGAGTCATGACACAATTATGTAAGTAAATATTTTTGAAAAGTTGAGTGTATTGGAAGTCAAGATGCCTCGTTAAGATTGTCTATATTGAAATTGTCCTTTTTCGGAGCCCATAGTAACTTGTGAAAAGTCACAAGATTCCCTCTGCCCCTGAAACCAATCCAGAACAAAGGCCTGAAGGGCCAGCTTTCATCCAAGAGCCTGAGTTATATGAAGTACCCTCTGATTCACCTCCCAGCAGTCTCGCTCTGGAAGTGGTTTTTAAATGGAACAGCTTTTGACTGAATTTGTTTTAGAATGGTATTCTTAAGTCACTGAAGAAAGGGAAAATACGGTAACCTTATTAAGTTACCTGCCCTTGTAGACCGGGTAATGTAGCAGGCCTGTCCCCTGCAGGCCTGAATGGACACATGATGCATGACAAGAGCCACTGCAATCTACTGTGGCCACCGTCAAGGTGAGAGTGACAGGAAGAGAAGTTTCTCTCCAAAGCCCTTGAGGAAAGCTGGTTCAAGTTGTGGGGATGGAGACATTAAGAGATGCAAAGTCAGGGGCTATTTTTAGTTTTCCCAGAGTTATTCAAACAAAAGAGCAGTTTGAAATCTTGGGGGCATTTAGCAATCTGGTATTTATGTAATGTCCTTAATAGCTAAATAGCACTGTCCCATGCAATGAAAAATGTCAGCATCCTTATCTCCGTCAATGCTCCAAAGTGACAGTAACTGTTTCCACATCACCAAAGATATTCAGTAGGTGTCTGCTTGCTTCTTTGAGGTGGGAGAAATAATTTTCTTTTTCTAACAAGAAAAGAAGAAAAAGATCAAATCCAAAAGGATGGAGAAAGAGTAACTAATATAAAATCCAACGTAATCTTTTGAGCATGCCAATAGTCTGCAGGAGCATATGTGGACATTTTCATCCAATGTATCTCATTTAATGCTGACCATAGTTCTCCAAGGTCAACATCTTCATTTGCCTTCTTCAAAAACGAGGAAGCCAAAGTTCAAAAGAACTTGCCTAATTTAAGCAAAATTGAGCAATCTGTAAACACCAGGCCCTTGGAATGATTTTTACCTCAAGGCCCCTATTTTAAAAAATGAGGTACTATGTCAAGGCATGACCCCCTTTGGTGTAAAGTCAAAATTTCAAATCTGGTCTTCATTTACTATGTAAAAGACATCAGATGAGTTACATTTGAATCTCAAGATACTTGACTGAAAATAGAAAGATAGCTCCTGTATGCTAATGTGGTGTTGAATATTGCAAATAACGGTGTTCATAAGCATTTGTATAAAAACATAAATATACACACACTCAATAATACATACCAATTTATTTATATGTGTTCATGTCTCATTTTTCTGCTACCCTCATCTTAAGCTAGCTAAATTAGTTTTGGAAACGGATTTATTATCTACCAGTGGTTGTCTTTAATATGATTGACAGTAAGGTTGGCATGAATGCAAGACATATTGTGGTTTCCTATATAGGCAAACCTGTGATACTCTTTATAAATTAGGCACGGTAAAAGACTGATATCAATAGCATGTGATAAAGTAGAACTGTTATAAAATATATGCTGTAATGAACGTTATGCGACAATTCTCAGTTGACCTTGCTCTCTTAAAATCTTATTGTACTGTCCTTGTCAGTTAGTGGGATGAAGTTAGCTGGATGACTGAACACTTGGGACTAAGCCCCGATCATGACCTGTAACCCTTTCTTCTGCATTTTGACAAGACACAGAAAAATTAGCACAATTTTCTTTCCAAATTTCATAGATAGACAGTTCTTCTCATTGTTGATCTTGCAGCCTCAGCATGTGATATATTCTGTTCTCAACGTCAAGAGCTTCCATGTTTTCATTTCAAGGAAGCCCCTGCCTGGCATGTCTGAAACGCTCACACCACCACTGTGGTGCTATCAATAAGCAAAATAATTACTACTTGGACATACAGAGTACCAAGACAGCTAGCTAATGACTATGGGGTAGATAGTGCCGGCTACACTGGATTAAGGGATAAGTCAGGTCCCCAGACAGGATGGAGGAGGGCCGTTTGAGATAGCATCAACTGCTCAAAAATGCCAAGCAATTAAAAACTTAAAAATTATTTATTCCTAGAATCTTTCCATTAATATGCTTCAACCATAATGTGTTATCTTAAATTTCTGTCCCACCCGTCCTATAGTCATTCAGTCCCAAAGAAATACACCAAGGTCTACATTAATTATAAACTGTTTGGCCCAGTAGCTTAGGCTTCTTATTAATTAATTCTTATAATTTATATCAGCCCATAATTCTTGTCTGTGTTAGCTCTGTGGCTTCGTACTTTTTTCGGCCAGGCAGTCACATCTTACTTGCTCTGTGTCTGACTTCCTCTCTGTCTGGGCGACAACTATAGACTGACTTGTTTCCTCTTCCCTGAATTCTCATTGCCCTGCCTCTACTTCCTGCCTGGTTGCCCCACCTATACTTCCTGCCTGGCTACTGGCCAATCAGCATTTATTTAAAATACAAGTGACAGGGTACAGACCATTATCCCACAGCACTTCCCCTCCCCTTTTCTTTTTTTAAAAAGGAACTCTGAATCAAATCTCCTTTGTTTAGTTTTTCTACTGGCCATTATCCATATCAACTTGTAACCAACATTCTAAACAAAGGCAAACATCAATAATCCATTTTTTGGGGAATGTGGGTGTAATTTTCCAGGTTACTTCCTGCTGATTGGAGGTGCTGATAATCTTATGGGGACCTAAAGAAAATTTAAAATTATGATCAAGTCCTGACTGGAGTATTCTGCGAGGCTTGATTAGAGGCAGCAGTCTTTGAACTGTTCTGGATGTAGAACTCAGACATCTGGGGCCATTCCTCCTATTGGAGATTTCTCAGGGGGTCTTCCTTGGGCAAACCTGATTTTTCTTAATGCAGAATGAATCCACAGTCTCTCATTTCCTGTAAAAACAAAAGCAAAACCTCTTCTCCAAAGTAACATACCTTTTAACTTCAACTTTGAAGTCAAGGTATTTCAAAATACCTGTCTTGGATTAATTCAGCAGCATTTATAATCAAATATCTTTTAGCAGCTATTGCTCCTTCCTCAGCATTCAAACAATTTAAAGACAACACAATAGCATACCATATCCAGACTCTCTGTATATTTTTCATCTTTCTGTGGCTTTATTTTAAACTACTTATTTTTAATTTTTGGCTTGTTGAGACAGGGTTTCTCTGTGTATCCTTTGCTGTCCTTGAACTCACAGAGATCTGCCTGCCTCTGCCTCCCAAGTGCTGGAATTAAAGGTGTGTACCACCTCAACTTGAACTCAAAGAGATCTGTCTGCCTCTGCCTCCCAAATGTTGGGATTAAAGTTGTGTGCCATCACACCCAACTACTCTCTCCCTCTCTCTCTTTTTTATTTTAAGGAATTAAAGTTGTGTGCCACCACACCCAACTACTCTCTCTCTCTCTCTTTTATTTTAAGGACTTTATCTTTTTTTTTCTCCCAAGGCTACACATATTTTTAACACACAGTAAACAGTTTAGAGGTTTTCTTCATCTTTAAATCTATCTTTACTGTATATCTCTCTTTTTCTGATCACATGAGTCTTTAATTTGCTAAGTGATATGTCTAGGATTAAAGGTGTGGCTTTGACAGCTGGATCCAGCCCATTCCTTAGCTTTTTTTCTGAGAGTCTAGCCTCATGGCAGAGGTACTGGCTGGAGCCATGTTTATTGCCACAACTCTATGATGTTTCAAGGTTCCTGCCACGACCAAAAAGTATGTAGTCAGCTTTTCATCAACACCATTTAAGTGTTTCATGGCAGGACCTCTCAAAAGATCGGCAAGGTTTTCAGGTGAAGCTGAAAGTCAGGAAGCCTCTAGAGAGCAGAGCCCACCAAAGAAAGTGCTGCTATCAAGAAGCCATGCTTAACTCTATTCTTTTCTATCTAGAATAACTTCCCAAGCTCTCTCTGGCTTTTAAGTGGATTTGGTCAGCCCCATGTTGCCATACCATTTGTTGACTGAGATTTCTGTCCCACCTGGTCCTGCAGTCATTCAGTCCCAAAGAAACACACAGAAGTCTACATTAATTATAAACTGATTGGCCTATTAGCTCAGGCTTCTTATTAACTCTTTCTTACATCTTATATTAGCCCATTATTAGCCATGTGGGTTGGTACCTTTTTCGGCGAGGCAGTTGCATCTTGCTTGATCTGTGTCTGGTTTCCTCTCTGTCTAGTTGACAACTGCAGGCTGACTGTTTCCTCTTTCCAGAATTCTCATTGCCCCACCTCTACTTCCTGCCTGGTCACCCCACCTGTACTTCTTGCCAGGCTACTGGCTAATCAGTGGTTATTTAAAATACAAGTGACAGGGTACAGACCATTGTCCCACAGCAATAATGGACCATCATGGGTACTTAGAAGTAAGTTAGGTATTGCTGGGCTCCCACTAGATGCTAACCATCATTCAAGATTTTCTTTTTTAAATTATTTCTTCATGTGGTATTAATCTGAATACACTTTTCACATGAGGTATCAATAATTTCTAGCTCAGAGGTTTATCAGCTTTGCAGCTAAGAATGATGCTTTCCATGACAAAGAAAAGTCAGAAAGCAAACCAGAATTACGTAGGCTGAAATACCTGGCAAGGAGCAGTGTTGCTTCAAAACCACACACCACATAGATATAGTCTCTAGATAATGTTACTTTCAATATTTAGTGCTATTGAAAGTATACCTTGAATTTGTTACTTCCTCCTGCAAGCTCTTTGTTTATATATGCAGAGGGGACCTAAGGTCTGGATATCTAGGCCCAGCATGTTTTTCTAGTGTAACTTTGATTTTAAATATCACAACCTATCTGGACTATTTAGCAAGAGAAAAATAACATAAAAAACTTAAAATCTTTTTGTTGATCCACACAGTGTAAGGCTGAAAAAGATACTAAGACCATCAAGTCTAACTTTTTCATTTACACCCCAAAGAAACAAAAGTACAATGGCCTCTCACAGGTCAAAATGTTAGTCTGGATAAATCTAGGAAGAAGCAAGTACCAAGTTCAGGGCTATTTCCTGGATATATATCCAAGTATCTTAGCAGGACCATGACAGCTATCAAAGATAGTGGGCTGAGGAGACTTTTTTGGATGCAGCAATACCAGAACTTCAAAGCATGTTAATAAGATTTTAGTCCGGCCCAGCTCCCAACTTCATGAGCTTTCCCTTGCCTCATCCCCAAGTGTTATGGAAAAAGAGCTCCTGACAGCTAAACTCGTTCTTAAAGCTTTTCTTCTTGGATTAAAATATTTCAAATCCTCAGACACAAGTGTGACCTGAGGTTTCCAGGCTACTCTTTCATGAAAGAAGATTATCAATTACAAAGCTACCCCTTTATGCAAAACCTTATCTTGTGTGGTTACAAAGATAGATCTTTGAGGGTAAGAAAATATTGCTCTGAGGAAGATGTTCCTTGAGTATTTTTAAAGTGACTCCAAGAGTATAATATGCACACTGATGTTGTTTAGTAGAGGTCAGGCTGGATCTACTCCTGCTCGACAGGCTGGTTGCTGTGTGCATCAGACCCTTAGTGCATATGGTTCATGGATTATTATGGGCCACAGGGACCCTAAACCCACTCAGCTCACTCTGGAATGTGGTACGTAGCCAGTAGCACAGCCCAGTGAACTAACAAAGAGGGAAATGTCAAATAAACAATCATCTGTAAATAGGGTATCAAGGACAGATAATAACATATGATGTGTTCACATATTTCCTGGTGCAGTGGTCCCCAGTCAAGAAAAAGATACAATTGAATGTGTCGATATGAAAGATTGTGTCACACTCTGGCATGAGAGATGGGCTCAGGGTTCTAGGAGGTAGAGTGGAATACAAGGGCTGTCTTTACTATCTTCCCCTGTAGTGTCCTGAGAACACAAAAGAGGGTTGTTGCTCTGAACTTGTGATCAACTGTTGGCAGCCAATTGTCATGGAGGATGCTGGTATCTGATGTGTTTGCAAGGTGAGCCAAGCAAAAGAATGGCCACAGACTTGCTCCACAGCAGATGTGCTACTGTCCTGGGTTGGCTTTTGTGGCTATTGGTGACTTTGTGGCCCCATCAAGGCAGTTCCAGTAGAGGGAGGCTTCACTTGGTCCAGAGGCTTTGTACTAAGCAAGAGCTGAATGAATAGGCTTGAGTTGTTTTCACATTTTAAGGACCATCCATCTTTAGATTAACACATCTGTGTTGGGCAAGGCCTGTCCTGCTGACTTCATTCTGTACTTACACAGAAAGCATCAACTTTTGTCTGTTTCATCTCTCTTACATGTCTTTAGGGCCCTCTTCTATTCCCTTTAAGTTCTATGATGTCCTCTTCAGTCTATGTCATGTCTTGTTATGTCTCTTCCATGTCCCACCATCTCCCTATGGTGTTCCTATTATATCCCCCCTGTGTTTCAAGATGCCCCCTCAAGTCCTCCTCTAGTCCTCATGCCTGCCTCATGTCCCACTGTGTCTGTTTACAATCCCTCATATACAGTTTTGCCACCATCAGAATCTCTGTTTTCACTCCAATCCACGTCTCATGTGAGTCCACTGACTTCCTCTCCCTACCCAGACCTTCCTGTGTCCTTTTACCATTCCATCCTCACAGCTCGTTGTCACATCTACTTCTCCCCTCTATTCAGAACTCCCAGGTCTTTGAGGCTCTTGAGTTTCAGCCTCCTAAGCACCACAGGGATTGATGACACCTGCACTGTATTCATGACAAGTGAAGCAAGAACCTGACACCTCATAGAATTCTGTAGCACTTTTAAATTGGCGATTGACCACAGCTCCAGGAGTTTAGAGCTCGGGAATTTTGTAAGCTGGGACAGCACAAGATGCAAGAGACAAGAGGCAGCAAGCTCTCTGCCAGCTTGACATCAGTGGGCTGGCAACTCGGGAAGAAAGACTGGGAAGCAGGGCAGAGACTCACAGAGCCAGATGCTATCTCATGGTAAGGGTGGAATCACCGAGCAATGCTAGATGTAGAGAGAAATGATGCAGCCACTAACTCCCTGTGCAACTGTGTTGTAGAATAATCATTTTGCACACAGTAAAGACTTGCCATTCTGATTGGATTAATAAAAAGCTGAACAACCTGAAGAAGTACTAAGTCAGCACAAATCAATAACCAAGCCAGCTCAATAGGAACAGGTATTTTTTAATGAAAGAAAAGGGGGGAACTCACGCCACTCACGCCGCAGTCCTATTTGTCCGGCAGACACTGCATGGAGAGAGAACACACCTATGTTCTCTCAATTTTCTACCTGGGGTCCAAATGGCCACACCCCAACTTGATTTGATTGGCTAGTGACTTTTTCCCCATCACAACCATTAGCTAGGCAGGATTTGGGGGGCAGAGAGCACACTGGGAGGAAGAAGGGAAGAGATGAAGGAGATGCCAGCCAGCCGTGGAACAAGTAGGACACACAAAATGGGATAGAGGTAAAAGTCATACAGTAGAAAGTAGATTAATAAAAAAGGGGGGCTTAATTTAAGTTGTAAGAGCTAGTTAGAAACAAGCCTAAGTTATTGGGCAAGCTTTTATGATTAGTAAGAAGTCTCTGTATGGTTATTTGGGACCTGGCAGGTGGAACACAGAGAAAGACTCTCTACACAATCGCAGCCAAATCACTTAACATTTCTAAGCCTTGGGTTCTTCATATCCAAGCCAGAGACAATAATGTCTGTGCTTCTATGCAGGGCTATACTGGTGTTCTGGATTATGTAAACAAAGGCACATTAGCTGCTGTAAAGACCAGCTCTGAAAATCTTTACCTTCAATCATTTGTTAATGGTCTAACAGGCTTTGCAAATGGAAACTCAGGAAATCTGAATGGAATTGCAACCATAACACAGGTTAGGAAATGTACTTCAGATTAAACAGGAAATCAAAGAATGAGATCAGATCTCTAGTTATAAGCTAACAATCTCATTTAATAATGATCTTTGCTCTTAAAAAATATTTTTAGGTTAAATCCTGGCATGGTAGCCTATGCCTATAATCCCAGCATCAGGTCAACAGGAGGATCAGAAGTCCAAAGTCATCCTTAGTTCCAAGAGAGTTCAAGGTTAACCTGGGGTGCATGACACACTGTCTCAAACAAAAAAACAAACAAACAAACAAATATGCAAACAAAAACTAAAAACAAATATATGATTAGGGCTAATGATGTGATTCAAGGATAGACTATTTGCCTGGCATGTGGAAGCCCGTGGTACCAGCAATGGTATTATGAGGCAACAAGTATTTTTATATGGAGATCTTTGAGAGTTTCTCCTAGAAAGAACATAATGAGAAAACTCAGAACCTATTGTTTTAAGGATCCATCTACCATGTACTCTGGGCCAGGTGCTTTGCCGAGAGGCAGAAATCCCAGAATGGATCACAAAGAATTCAATTTCTGAAGCACAGGCAAGGGACAGGTGGGAAGGTAACAGGGCTGACATGTGGGCCGGGTGTGGTCACACACACCTTTGTTCTGTGAGTCAGAAGGCTAGGTTTTAAGTGATTAAAACAGACATTACTATGTTTTTTTCAAAATATTCTTATTTAAAATTCTCAAAATGAGAGTATTTTGGGAGCCTGTGGGTAAATTAAAGATAGAATTCTAAACATAGAATTCAGATGTTGCAGACTCCACCTCAACAGAGGAAAAACACAAACACATTTGCCTCTTATCTGCATCCGCTCACTCAAGTGCACAGCACTGCACACAGAGGTGTGTGTGTCACTTGATGACTACAGTACATTTTGATGAACTCGGGATCATGTGAACATCTCAAAATGCATGTGCACGAGCCTAGCTGGTGGAGACGAATCAGTTAACACAGCCTCTTGATCCCATCAAAAGACACCACAAACGAGACGTGTGTAGCAGCTGCCAGTGGCAAACAGCACTCGGACTTGCAGTTCATGTCCTTCACAAACGGAAGTAAGTAACATAGTGAGAAAGGCTTAGGCTACTATAGCATAGCACACCACAGTACAGTATAGAAAAAACGTAGCAACGCAATGGGATATCATTAGCCCTACGCCTTTTGGGCTGCACTTACTAGTGTGTGCCATGCTGTCACAGAACTGGCAATACAGTGTTTGTTTGCACCAGAGTCATCACTAGCACATGACCATGGGATGGCAGTGCTATCACTACACAAAGGGAGTATTTCAACTGCACGATCTTCCTACGGAATCATCAAGTCTTTCATTCAAAAGCATGTTTACTATAGAGCCTGTTGCCAAAGACAGACACATACATACATACATACATACATACATACATACATACATGTATATACTTATATACAGCTATCTCTCTTCATGAACTAGATTTACTAACCAATGATTTAGTAACAAGTGAAGAACTATAAATAACTCCTAAATACAATTTATTCATCCTTCTTCCATGAGCATTTTTCAGTTCAAAAGCTACAGTTGTTGCAAACTGCACCAAAAGGAAAATGTATTTTTCTATTTCTGCTTAGGAGGTATTTTTGCAAACACTATAAAAGGCCCATGAAAAATGTTTACTACAATTGAACAAGTAAGAGGAACTGAAAGGTAAGCTCAAGCCATCACAGGAAACACAGCTCCTGGCCAGTTATCATTCCTTTAGCCTTCAACGTTAGCATTTGAAGAGCAGACCATTTTCACGGTCCTTCAGAAGCTGCCTATGTTCAGCTCGTTGTTTAAAGAGAAGAGACACCATCAGAAGCGTTTAATGCCAGAGGGGGTGCTGATGGTGCCCTGTGGAGCCTCAGAGTCAGCAGTAAAACATGACCACCCAAACCCAAGACAGAACGGATTACAAACATAACAGGACACCCTAACATGCCCAAATGATAATGCACCCCAAATCTACACAGGAGCCGTAAGAGCTCAGGGGCCAGTTTCAGTAGCTTCGCTTTGAGTAAGAAAAGCATAAACAAAACAAACAAACAAACCCTGATAGACGACGAGGGAGGAAACGACAAGTCGCCCCGTCCCCGAAAGTACTTCACCCAGGTGAGCAGTATATGTCTGCACACTTCCTGAGAAAGACAATTTTGTGACCTAATCATGGATATTGCCAGCAATCTGTTTAGTCCTGGTGGTCAGCTGACATGGTTTTGAGATTTTACTTCACTCTATTTATTACTCTTGGGATTCTGTCTCCTTGGAGCCCTTTCAGCTCTGCCTCACCCACCCTTCTCTCTCTTCTCGGGAAGGAAGAGCAGCCCAAAAATGAGATACCATAAGATTGAATCCACCTTAATGAGGTTATAAATTACCGGGAGTGTTTCCATATCTGTGCACAGTTGATTTTGACTCTTACATTAGATGGCCAAGGCCTAAAAGGACACAAATTGTTTTATTCATGAGGAAACTGAGGCAGGGAAAGGTTAAGTCGTTTGTCCATGTAAATTCCATGTGAGGCTCTGCAAAGCCAAAGGGACACAATAAAGTTCATCCCTGAATCACCACCTTCCTCCTCAACCATGTGAAGCTGTGAGCCACCTTTCTGCTGCTCTGGAAGAAATACCTTCTTAGCCCAGAGGCGACTCTTCTAAGCATTGGACCTTAAGTCACTGATGGTCATTTGCATGTCTTACTGCTCTGCTCACCAAGTTTTGACTCTCCCTCTCAAGTTGTCCCAGGAGGTCATTTAAGCAGACAAGGAGGGATTGTGCAAGGTGAATCCTTGGTGCCCTGTGTTGTGTTTTGGATGCTTTGCATATTCTCCACTGTGGATTTTCCTTTGTGTTTGACTTTCGTTTTGACTAACTATGTTAATAATGAGGACTATTTGCATACCATTTTAGAACACACAAAGGACTCTAAAATACTCCCTCAGAAGCTCTAGCTCCCATGCTGAGGTGCAGGGAGTCAGTAAACTTCATCACTCTTACTGCAGAGATGAGTGTGGAAAACAAGGCTTGGAGATTTTCAACTGCTTGTCTTTGGGCCACAGAGTTCTGAACCTGAATCTGGGTCCTTTGCTCTCAATTCTCTTGTCCTTCCTGCTATGCTCTGCCTGGTAGATCCAATGAGCGACTTCTAAAGATGAGAAATAAACCCAGATAGGGGACTTCCCTCACACGAATTCTGCCACATCTCCATTTCTACTTGCTGAAGCCATTCGGGCTTTAAAAGCCCTGTTGTAATTGTCAGGGGGTTTGGGTTAAGCAGAGGGTTATCTCAACAAGCGGCAGAGAACAAAACGGAATATCTGGGTCTTCACAGCGGCTGGATTCAGCAATAATCGGAGCTGTTTTGCACACACACACAGTTGCACAAGCACAGTGCCACGCTGCAACCTGGCTTATTTTACATCTGACATGTTGATGGCTATGGAAATGGACTGTTCTGGGGAAGAGCAGTGCTGGGAGAGAACTCAATTCATTAAAATGACAAGCTGCTTCCTCTGTCACAGACTCAGAGTCTCAGACACCAAGATTCAATGGCCAGAAAGCGCTGAGAACAAAGACGATCTGACTGCTGACTGTAGATTAGCGGGAGCCTCACCAAGATAAATAGAAGTTACTTTCATGGAGGATGAAATAAAATGCTTGTTTTGTTTGGGAGCTGTGGAAGGCGATATAAAAGTTAAACCCTTTGCAGACAGAGCTTCAGGAATAGTAGACTGTGAGACAAATTTAAATGATTTCTTTATGGAAATGGCTGGGCACGAAGCATGCTGGTATTCTAGTATAATTTCTTTACATTTTAGTTTGGATTCAGGAGGAAGTACTGGGGAGCGTCCCACCACTACCGCCTGAGTTGAGGGGGTTCCTCATTGTCTGAGCAGAAGTAGAAACTCAGTAGTTCTGGCTCTGGAAAGCAGAGTCACTTCTTGTGACTATTGCTCTGGTCCCTCTGCCTACTTCTCTAGTGGTCCCCACGACACTTTATTTCTGTGTAAGGACACTTGATTTAATAGCGCAAAGAAGATGTTTGGAGTTCTCTAAATAGGACACTATGAGAAAGTCCAGAATTATAGTTCTAAATAGTTTAATGAGCAAATATTTGGTCAACAGGGTGAAAAAAAAATGCTAGAGAACAGCACCCGTCTTGTCTACAGAGAAGGGGATGGGGACTCTCTTGGGTCTCCTGGCTCAGGCTGCTCTTCTTTTTTAATAATAAAGACAGTAGAGCCTTGATGCTCCTAACAGAATGCACCATGAGCATGTGAAACACTTTGCTAGGGCTAAATTATTAAGCTTTCCTCCTGCTCTGGGAAATGGGGAGGTGCTGTTATTTATCATTTGCACAAATGGAGAAATGGAGGCATCAAGCACTTTCTTCTTTAGTGACTTACACTTGGGAAACGAGGCCAAGAAAAGGAGGAGAAAAAAAAATGGCATTCTAGCCCATAAAATTGATGAGTGCATTGTGTTATTTTCCACTGATGCTGAGGTTTGAAATAATATTAAATAAGGGGTTATTGTGTATGCTTGAGATCATGGAATGCATTAGCGTCAGTAACAAGAAGCATATGTGAAATCGCCATTGATTTGGATGCCCAATGCCAAACAATGTCAGTTGTGGAGGAGTCACATGACTTTAGGTAAGTCACTAGTAGATGCACCTAAATGACTTCCTCCCTTCATTGTATCTGAAATGGAAGGACAGAATGTTCCTAGAGAAGTGTGAAGTCCAGAGTAAGGTTTTATTTTATGTTGTGTTTTGTTAAAGAAGAAAGGGCCACTGTTTCTCTCACACATCAAAACTAGAGAAGAGTCAGTGTGACTGGTCCTTGGAAATGCTCTGGCCAGGGTCATGGGGCCAGATAACACTCCTGAGGGGCAGCTTTCTCTTGTCTGGGGTCCATTTGGTTGCTGAGTGTAAATAGACAGGCATGCCTGTGTGTCCGCTCTCATGTCTGTGTGCCTGTTCTTACACACACCGGCAGGGCAGGCAGAAGAGGGACCTGTGCCTAGGTCCCGCAGTGAGAATGGTTCTTTTGAAGAAAGAAACACAAGGCAGAGGGCAGATGGTTTCTGTAACAAAAGGGGACAATGCCAAAGGATCCCAAAGAGGAGGATAGCTGGAGCTCAGAGCAGGAGCCAGGAATAGAGCAAACAAGGATGCCCTCTGCACCACTAACCCCCACGCCATGAGATCTAGACCAACAGCTCCTTCCTTCCTTCCAGAATATATTTTCTATATTATGAAGGGAGACCCAGAGCCTGACTTTCCAGAGAAGCAAACCTAAGTGAAATGTCTATGGAGGTAATGGCCACAAGAACAGAGAAAGGTGGCATTCCTGTTGCCTACCCCTACCAAAAAGTACAGACTGGAGGAAGGGAACTGGGCATGGATGGGGGACATTGGGGTGATGTAACAGTGTAAGGCAAGAAGAAGAGCAAACTTTGAACAGTGTGTGGGTAAAAAGAATTAATACCACTTCTGAGAAATATCCCACCACCCCACAGGAACAAAGTACTCAAAGGGCGGTGAGAGCATCTACTTTTTCTCTTTAAATATGACTTGATTATCTGAGCTTAGCAACAGCATCTTTCTGTCATATACAGGAAGTGCCTCAGCGCCATTTGTTCCCATATTTGAGGCAGTCCACTGCCTCACTTGTTTCACAGTGATCAAGTGGACAGCTCCTCTCACTGAGGTCATTTTGTGTGTATATGCATGTTTCCATGGGTTGTACATGTTTGTGCAGGTATACTCATACATGTGTGTATATATACCAGTGGAGGCCCAGATTGATGTAAAGTATCTTCCTTGACAATGCTCCACCTTATATACTGAAGCAAGGTCTATCACTGACCCCTGAGTTTACCAGTTCAGCTCCTGTGCTGGCCAGTTTGCTCCAGAGTTTTCTTGTCTTCACCTGTAATACACTGGGATTATGGGTGGGCCATCATGTCCACCTGACACCTGTATAGGTTCTGGTTATCTGAACTCTGGTTCTCAGGTTTGATTAGTGAATGCTTGACCCACTGAATCATCTCTCCAGCCATCAGTTAAATCCATAAAGGCCAGAGCAGCTGGAACTTCTATGTTCGTTTCTTACTGACCCAGGCATCCTCTGCAGAAAGCAGGCTTCAGTGCAAATGGGTACTTGACATCTCAAGATTTAAAAATATAGGCTAGACCAACAGGACTGAGCGCAGATGTGCTTATCTTGTTTCTTATGTTCATTTACAAAGTGTGAAAAAAACAATGATATGTTTGGGAAAAAACAATCGAAATATATATATATATACATATATATATATTTACTTCAGTGCAGAAATGATCATAACTAGAGCATTCTACAGAGATTAAGACAGGTAGTAACGTAGACAGTCTTTCTCCTGTAAGCTCAGGCACATCTGTTCTGTGTCACCTTCTCTAACCATATGACACATGTCTAAATCACGTGTAATAAATGTCAATTCATTTTAAAGATAAGAAATCTGATACTAGGAGAATTTAAGCAACTCGCTTCAAGAAAGAGGACAAATGAGGACACATGAGTCATCTGGATGCTTCCAATGCTCAGTATGCTTTCCCTAGGAAATCTGAATTGGGTCTCAATACTGCTACATTAATTAACAGAAATAAAATAATTGTTTGTTTATGTCAGAAAAGTTGCAATCAAAAAGACAAAAAGGAAACAGGGGTTGCCCAAAATATGGAAAATAAGAATCCTTAGGCATTATTGCTAGAAATTTAAATTAGTATAATTGTTATGGAGAACAGTATGGAAGGCTTCAAAAACTATAACTGCCATATGACTGGGCAATCCCACCCTTGCTTATGTATCCAAAGGAAATAAAATCAATGTGCTAAGTTGATATCTATCTCCTATGTACAAAGCAGACCTGTCCACAACAGCCAAGTTGTAAAATAAGCCGCAGTGGCCATCAATAGAAAATAAAAAATCAAGTTATAGTATACAGTGGCTCCTAACAACTGTTATTCAGAACAAAATGGGTGTGCTTAATAAAGGCTGTTCTGACAAGGAAAGTCATGCATGGTCTCATTCACACACGGAATCCAAAACAGTGACCTAAGGGAAGAGTGTGGCGTGGTGGTGTACAGGGTCTGGAAGAGTGCAGATGGTTGGGAGGATGGTGGCGAAAATTTGTCATTGGAAAGATAAACTCTAGAGCTCTATTGTCCAGCATGCAAGTATGATTACTAATGATGCATTATTATTTTCTTGAAAATGCCAAGAATGGATGCTGTGTTCTCACCACAAAAAGTGACAACTTTCTAAGTTTGTGTGTGTAACCACATGAGCCACTGCGCATGCGCACAGGCCTCAATTCCTCCCTTTGTGGTATCTTCTTGCTCCTGCTGTAGCCTTAGTATCACTGGCCACATATTAGTATGAAAGGTGTCAAGTTCCAGTAAGAATTCTGAAAGTTGGGGTGGGAGAGATGGCTCAGTGGGTAAAAGCACTGGATGATCGGGCCAAGGACCTGGGTTCAACTCCCAGCACCCATTTGGTGGCTCAGAACCATCTATAATTCCAGCCCCAAGAGATTCAATGTGCTTGTCTGTCCTCTGCTGGCATTAAGCATGCACAATGTTCAGACAGACATGAAGTAAAAATATACACACATAAAATAAATAAGTCTGAAAAAATAATTTTAAAAAAATCTGAGATTTGGTACATCCTGTGATTGACAGAACAGAGACAATGAACATACACAGACTGCCTTTAAGGAAACAAAACTCTGCCAGCTATACTACCAAAGAACCCATGAAATGAGGAAGGCCAAGTCAACAGCCCTCTACATATACAGCCCTCGTTGCTATGCTGTCTTGTGAATGTGAGACTCATCTCCAGGCTGGGTCTTACGCAGGCAACCAAGGGGCTAGTGGTTTCTTTCAATAGTCAAAAGCCCATCTGCAGATTCCCATGGGCATTTTGTAAGGTAAACCAAATCTATTTAATAATGAAACTCCACTTAAAATACTGTGTAATTCTAGTTTATGCTCTTACATCAAGGCTCCAGAATCAGTCAAGCATGCTGCTGAGCCTTGATGGCATTTCTTGAAGATGAGTCTAGAACCAAGTTCATGAAAGGCTTTCCTTCATGAAGATCTTTCAGGCTTCTTTCCAAATACAAGAGTCCCTCCAGGTGTCCTTACAGGGCTGTCCCCAGGGCCCTTTGCTTTTCACTACAGCCATCAAGGGAGACAGTGGAATGGATCCCATAGTCCCTCTTTACTTAACCCTGGGGAGAAAATCAGCAGGCAGGGTATAGCAGCCTCCTTCCAAACAGTGGGAGGCAGAGGGCTGTGACATTAGAGAAGGGAAAGGAATATTTCCAAACATGGTTTAGGCTAAAGGAAAAGGGGGAGTGCACAGAGGAGAATAAACTGAATAAAGACAGGTTGTGGGGGAAAGAACTGTCACGTGATGAATGAAGCCGGTATGTAAAAATACTAACCCAAGACTGAGGTACATAGTCGCAGAGAGGGAGGGCTAATAAAGTTGTTGAAGGGTAAGAAAGAAATGTGGAAATCAACACAAAGGGACTCTCGCCGACAAAACCAAGAAAGGAAGAAGAAAGTATTAGAGGGATTAAGAGACAGTCCACACACCTGCAACTTAGTTTGTATATCTGCTTAAGTATACGAAAGGCCGCCAGATAGCACAGATTCGCCCTGTGGTGCTTTGAAAGTTGGCTGCTAAAGGAATAACGAATGACCCTGTCATGGCAGATTAGCTGCTGCTTCCTCAGCTACCCTAGGTTAAGTTCCTCACTGTCTCCATTATCAGATGGGTGTGTCCTTTCAGGGTACGGACTCCCTCCTGAGTTTCTCTCTATAGTTAATGACTGCAATCAATTAAACCCCTCTTTTTTCCCTCTTGACATTTTGTCAATCACGATTGAGGTGGGCATTTTTGCTATTACTATTATCATCATTATTATTTTCCATGATAAACTATCAGAGCCTCGGTCCCTTGATAGAAAATCTATCTGGATCCCGGCTGTCAAAATGACATTGCTGATTACCTCGGAGAAACCTGCAGCCGTGTTGAGAGAAAACAATCATTAAAATGATCCAAAGAAGTAATTAAGGAACAATTTTTTTCTTTCCTTCTTTCTCTTCTTCCATTCTTATTCTTTCCTGAAGGGTGCCCTTTGACCTCAAACTCTTCAGGAATGTTCTCAGCAAGACGGTCAGATTGCGCTTAAGAAGGAGACCCTTCCTATTTTGCTCTCTGAGTCTTGGGAGGAATGGAAGTTGTTATTGCTGATGGGAATAGATAGGTTAAAAATACCAAGAGATGGGCCTTGTTAGGCAACAGGGCACTGGCAAAAACCTAATGAATGAAGCCTTAAAATAGATTAATGGATAAAACTGTCTGGGCAGTTGTTTCCAGGTGAGGGGCCCGGTGTTCACAGAGCTCTGCAAAGGCTGGGGAAGGTGAGAATCAAAGATGGCCACTTTCACTGGACGGTGACCCAAAGTACAAACAAAGGTTGAGAATAAGGGTACAACTCAGCATACTCTAAGGCCCATAGACTCAACATAGACTCAACCAGACCTCCCACCTCGACTAGAAACGATTTAAGATAAATACCAGCCCAAGTAAATATTGAAGTAGTCTCAGATCCTAATGGAGTTTTAGGATTGCCTAGAATACAATCAGTACAAATTTTAAGCAGGCCAAATATTATATTTAAGCAAACCCAAAGACAAGGAGAGAGACACTTTGAAACTCAAAATAAACTTCCATTTTTACAAAAAAATGAATTGTTTGTATTATAGAAAGGAGAAAATTCAGCTCACTTCTACCACATGAAGGTGGGAAATATTCTTGAACCACCTTTCCCTTTGCTAAACTGAAAAGTGAAATGAACCTGCAAAAAAACACATCTGTCACTATGGTCAAGGCACATTTGAGCCTTTGTTTCTTTTTCTATACATATCAATGTTGGAATCATAATCTTTATATAAATCACCATTTTATCCTCGTTAGTATAGTGGTGAAAGAAAAAAAATCACCATTTTATAGAGTGTTCTAGATGCCCCCTGTGGTAGCTTGCAAGAAAATGGTCCCCATAGGCTCATAGGGAGTGGTACTATTAGGGCATGTGATCTTGTTTGAGTAGGTATGGCCTTGTTGGAGGAAGTGTGTCATGGGGGGCGGGCTTTGAGGTTTCTGAAGCTCAAGCCAGGCCTACTGGGTTACTGTGTCATCCTGTTGCCTGCCAATCCAAATGTAGAACTCTCCAGCACCATCCTGCCTCCAAGATGTCTTTTTTCCTACCATGAGGACAATGGACTAAACCTCTAAATTGCAAGCTGCCCCAATTAAATGTTTTCCTTTATCAGAGTTGCTGTGGTCATGTTATCTCTTCACAGTGATAGAAACCCTAACTAAGACACACCCCCAATACCAGCTCCTACATGTTCACAGATCTATTATCCATCATCCATTTATTTATTTATCTAATGACTCTTTATTGAGAGCCTTGTCTATCATAGAAACTGTCCTGGGTGCTGTCACCATTTGCTATGACAGGGCAAATCCTTGCTGTTGCTTTAATGGAAGAACTGTGCCAGACTAAAAAGAATCAAGAATCACAGTGACATCCTCACTATGGTAGTGGAATCAGCAGATGACGTAGGATTTTGTACTCAGGAACATACACTCAAATTCGTGCTCTTGCAGGTCATAGTAAGTATCTCAACAATAGCCAAATTTAGCCAAACTAAGGTTAATTCAAGGGAGAAGAAAATCACATTGGTTTCACTGAAGTTCGGAATGGCCCATTCTTAGCTATCACTATTCCCAGAAATCTTCAGCCTTAGCAACCCTTATAGAAAGCAGAATCGTGGGAAGAGGGACACGTTGATAGCAGCCATCTTAACTTTCAAAGCACAGCCTCTGGAATCTGCTAGCAACTTCTCATAGTAAATCCTTTAAGATCCAAGTTCACGGCCATCGCATTCTGTCTCTTTAACACTGTCAGTCAGGCTACATGGGAAACACCATCACTCAGGGTTTCACCTTGCAAATAAATAGCTCTGAACTGCAGCCAGAAGCAATGGAATCTCTCAAAGACATTATCTGGAAATAGTCAGTAGACAGCACCTCCAGTCCCATTAATCATCCCCACACTTACAGTTCTTCTTAATGGCCATATGGTTTATCCTTTGAACGCCAACAAAGAGTGTGATTTTTCCTGGCGTATTCTATTAAACAGAAATCAATATCTAATATAAATGTGTCGACAGTGGGTTGTTTGGAAAGGCCAGGAATGAGCGAGTACACCAGTTTCATCTCACCTGACCCAGAATAGGATGTGGACACTGAAAAGGAGAAGAAAGAGGCACTATGCCCGTGGCTTTCTAAGGAGTCAAGGCACAAGTGCCTCAGGAATGGAGAGCCTGGAGGGATGTGGTTTTTGATTTTTCAAGACAGGTAGGGGCAGAGAGGAGCTAGCTGGCAATCATGGACTGTCAGAGGAAACAAAGCAAAACAATGCTTAATTTTTCTTCAGACAGTGACATTAAATAAGGATTCAGAACGGGTAGTGGTTGTTCTAGTGGGAGAGGAAAAGCCAAAGATTTGCCTCAGATGTTCTGATGATCACACGCAAGGGAAGGTGGTCATAGACTCAATTGGCCTCTCAGCATGTCAAGCGGCAGCGGTAGCCACTTAACAGTGAAATATATCCCACGAAGGGAGAAGCAGCAGCGACATTCTTCAGAGGTGGGTGTACACAATGTGAGATCTGTCTTTCTGAACCTGCCGAGAAGGTTTGAACCATTCAAATCTGAAACTCATCATCAGCATTTTTGATGCCAGTCACTGATGGGAACTATACAGGCTAATAGATAGATAGATAGATAGATAGATAGATAGATAGATAGATAGATAGATAGATAGATAGATAGATAGATAGAGATATACAGATATATAGATATCTCCAAATGGTAATTTTCTTAAACGCTGGTGCACTGAATGAGAGTAGAAGAAAATGGGTGGCCCTAAAATTATAAGAATCAAATCCTAGTATCAAATTATTGAACTTAGTCATGCAACACATTCCCTAGAATCCAGCAACGTTAACCTAAGGAGTTCATCTGATTTTTGTACTGATTTCCTCTTTATTTGCAGAAAACAGAAGCAATAGCTGTTCTGCTTACCTACTGAACTTGTTTTCAGTGTCTTAAAATTGATATTATTTGGTTCATTAAAAGCTGAGACCCTGAGATTTTGTTCCAGTCTCAAGTGTCACCCGACTGGAGACCACAGTGCTGTGGGAAATGCACCCCATCTTCTTCAGCATATGCAGGACAGATCTGCCAGGATCTTCAAAAAGACTCCATTCTACCTGCATTATTCCTTATCCATCCTCAAAATGGGGTATATCAAAGCAAATTTTCTTCCAGAATCTTGAATACCAAGCCTAGCAATGCATAATGACAAAGTATATCCTTTTGGCCCATAAGAGATACACCTAGAAGCCTCCAGTCCTAACATCTATGTTTCCTTACATTATTGCTTCTGACAAATATGAATAATGACATTAACTTCTGGACCACTTTAGTTGAGTGCTGTGTGTTGGCTGGAGGTCATTCTCTCAAGATAGTTGGTGTGATGCTTAATTTTCAGTGCCAATTCAATGGTGCCATGGGATGCCCACACATCTGGCTAAACATCCCCCTTTGGCACGCAAGCTAGTCCTTACACCAACAGCTCTCCAGGGTCTCCAATTTGCTCAAAGTAAAGTACAGTGATTTCACAGATTCTTTAATCATATGACACTACTTCTCATTTTCTCTCTCTCTCCCTCTCTCCTTCCCTCCCTCCCCCTTTCTCTCATACGTACACACATCAGAGAAGAGGATAGATGATAGATACTACATATATATATATATATATATATATATATATATATATAGAGAGAGAGAGAGAGAGAGAGAGAGAGAGAGAACATATCTTACATACATTCTTTCTGCTGCTATTTTTGTCGTACTAGGGAACACTAGGGATGGAATTTAGGGCCTTGTGGTTACTAGGCAAGCACTCTGCTGCTGAACTACATACCTAATCCCACACATGTACATAAAGACACATACAGAGAAATAGCTGTCTTTGTGTAGACAAATATAGTTAGATAATGTACAGACAGTTTATCATTAGATCAAGTTCCCAAGTGAAAGAAAGAGGAAGAGGGGACAGAAAGACAGGATTCTGTCTCTAGAGAACCCTGACTAGTACAGTGAGCCTAGGAACCTCTGAACACCATATTCAGACCTGGAATGAGAAATCATTGCCTACCGATACTGTGACAAGTACAGCATGGAGCATGAGTAGGATTCAAGATTCTTTTTCTTTCTTTCTTTCTTTCTTTCTTTCTTTCTTTCTTTCTTTCTTTCTTTCTTTCTTTCTTTATTATGTATACAACATTCTGCCTCCATGTATGCCCTCACGCCAGAAGCAGGAACCAAATCTCATTACAGATGGTTGTGAGCCACCATGTGGTTGCTGGGAATCGAACTCAGGACCTCTGGAAGAGCAGCCAGTGCTCTTAGCCACTGAGCCATCTCTCCAGCCCCAGGATTCAAGATTCTAAACAGTAAGTACTTCACTTTCCATTTGCAGATCCAGAGAAAACATGAGCCCATCAAAGGCTCCCAGGTGGCAGTCCATGCACTAGCCTGGAATCATGTCAGAATATAGGTGATAAGTGGTATTGGTATAATCAGTTTCAACACACCCACTTCATATGACTCAGTGGTAGAAAGTCTGTGTAAATGAAATTAATGTGAGTAGACTCTTCTCCTTGGAGCCAGAGTTTAAAACAATGCAGCATGAAAATCACTATTTAATCCTACTCTAAAGAGACATAGGGAACATCATTATAAGAAATTCATGGTATTCAGCATCAATATGAAACAATAACAGTATTTCGTGTTCTCTCTCTCCTTCTCTCTCTCTCTTTGTGTGTGTGTATTCTATTTCTGTCTGTACCTTATTGGTGAAGAGTGGAAATAGTAATACAAGAGCCGGCAGGAAGCAGCAGGACAGTGAGTCAGATGTGGCGGAGTTCATGGGCTACAAACCATGCTGATCTAGCCCACCTCAGAGCACTCCAGAACTTAGCTAGTTAAAGGCATGCAGAGTCCTCAAAGCTTCTGTGCATTGCTCAAGTTAGATGAGGTGTTATCAGAAAAAAATGATTTAAAGCCGAAGGCAGCCTTTACAAGTTATTAGTAGCAGCCCATGAACCAAATTACATTTTGAAAGAATTAAAGTGGGAAAGGGGACTTCTTCCAGAATGACACATTTGTGATATAAAAAAAAATGATGGGTGAGAATAACAAACCTTAGAGCAAAGTTATACTGAGAAATTTCTACAGCCCTCCTTCCCTACTGAAGACTCCAAGACAACTCCAAGAAACAGCTCTTCTCAGAAAGAAGAAGAACCAAGTCTAAGCCAAGTCCAGGAGCAGTAGAGACTGTTTTCTTCTAAGTATATATAAGATGAAAATGAGATATCCTCAAAGGTCTAGTTCATGCATAGACCCTATGGGACAAACACACACCCAAGCACAGACTAGCCTCTTTCTGATGGTAACTTAGGAATTGGGGTCTTTTGAATCCCATTTCACAGACTCATTGAGACTAGAGACATCCAAGGAGGCTTCATCTCTGCAGAACTGCCCCTCTCCCAGCCTGCCAAGTAGCAATCCATCTGCACTCCATCACCTAAAAAGCAATGCGCCCTCCTTCCTATACTCCCACACCCTTCCAGCGATCATTCCTTTGTGTCCCAGAGCAACACATGATTGTCTCCTGTTTTCTCTCTTCTCTCTCTTGCATTGTCTGATCAATGTGTAAAATGACCATGAAAGTACAACTGAACCACTCCAAGTTGCCTGTTTGTATGTGTCTCTCACAGAAACCTTACAAGACTCCGTTGGCTGTCTGTAGCTCTTGCTGAAAACCTTGCAGGGTAACGTGTGCGCGCCTGTAAATCTCTTTTGCCTTGCAAGCCCAGTGGGCTATATCTTTTGATTAAGTTGGTGTTTTATTTTCCTTTATTATAATACCACAGAGATATTCAGAAAACATCATAGTTGACTGTGACAATAATGGAGAAACATGGGGATTAATCTGAATCAAGTAGCAACAATATAGATGTTGGAGACACATCTCAGCCTTAGGTAAGACCAAGGAATGTAAAATACTGTTAGCACATTTTACAAAAAAGTCAATTAAAATGTGGGAAATAAAGCGAGCACCCAAAAGGAAATGTGATTTTGGAAATGAACTGGTTAGCATTTACAGTAATTACTAGAGATTACCACCAAATTACTAACCAAATTACTGGCAGAATGGTCATATTATTCTACTCCTTATAATAACGCTGCATACCAATTTCAAGTAATTGTCCATAATTTCCCTGACTGAGTCCAATGAGTAATTTGAAACTGATCCCCACCCAGGGTCTCCCTATTTCTTTCCCTCCCCCTGCAACAGAGTCTGATACCACTTTAACCTGAAGACACCAATCTCCACTGCCACCATCCTTTCCCAGCCTCTTGCTAGTTGGGGCCAGAGTGGAAGACAATGCAAAAAACATCATTGTTGTGAGCCTGACCTTAGGACTAATGATGTAGATTCATGTGAAACAATTTGAAAGTGACTCAAACAAGTTGCCCTCTCGAATCTGGGGTCATAAAGGCAACGCCACTGTGTACATACAGTAGGGTTATTAAAGGGTTGGAACGGCATTCAGTTGACCCACTTATACCTATGAGAAGAGACTTCTAGCCCTGCAGAAGTGTTTCTAACGTGGAGAGACAGACAATGGAATGGAGGAGTATCACAGATGTGGTTGACAGAGATAAAAGCTCAACCGGTGCCTGAAGTTTATTAGAGTCCACGTGTGGGAAGGGAAGGAGCAGAAAGGCCTCTCTGGGTAGAAAAGGAAGACAGCCTTCAGTGGGACTCAGGACCTCAGGTTGATTTCCTAGAGCTCTGTATTGACAATGTCTATCATGGCTGTACTCTCCAAGAGCAACACAGCCAGGGCTTGGTACCTCTGTCTTGCTTGTTCCTTAGTATGAACTTCCCTGGGTAAGGATGCCTAGGAAGTCAGCATGGAGGTAACTCCATTGCAAGGCAAGACATTGAAGGAGGTGGCCATTGGAGGCATCGTCCAGCTGCCCCTGGATCATAGGTCCAAATAAGCGTGTGCATCTGTGAAGCCATAGTCAGGCAAGGGGTCCTCCTAATGAGAGATTATTGTATAAATTTAAGTCCACTCTATGTACAAAGGGATTGGGAAAATCCCAAATTAAAGTAAAGGGGGGGAACAAAAGAGAAGAAGAAGAAAAGAAAGCCGTCTCCAGAAAGCAAGAAATGGCAGGACCAGCTTTTATCATAAAGGATACACCAGTGATTGGGAAACTGTTGTTGTCTTTTCAAATCAGCCTAAGCTGGATTTTCAAATTAGCAGCCCCAACTGTGGCAGCACAGTTGCCTGCATTTTGTCGTGCTGAAAAAGTTGTGTTCACAGATAAGAGAGAATCATCTAACATAAGGCTACCACGTTTCCCCCTTCTCCAAATCTGGGAAATGTGGCTGATTTGCATATTTAGCATACATTTGCATTCTGTGTTCAATAGCCCCTAACTCTAATTATGTAAAATAAGATAAATTAGTACATTTCACTGCCATTGAATTCTAGCCCTGCAGTTGGGGACTGTGGAGACTTAACCCAACATTTTCCTCCTTTTGGGACCAACAGTCACTTGATGTTTAGTCTGGGGACAATTTCGTTCATGCCTCAGTGTGGAGGGAGAGAGAAGAAGAAAAAGAAAGACCTATTGTGTCTCCAAATAGCGTTCTGAATTTTCCTAATATAGGAAATACAATTAAAATGCCAAGTTGATCAGTAGTAAACATCCCCACCCCCCAAAAAAGATAAACACCAATCTTTGTAAATACTTTCATAAATACAGAGCAAAGTACTATCAAACAAAACAAAAAAGGGGTCCAAATCCAAATGCAGTCTTCTGAAGCATGTGAATTCCTCTGAGGACGGAAGTGAATAGGCTTGCAGAAGGGAAGTAGGTCTGAAAGAAAGGAGAAAGAGGGCAGGAGGCAGGCTTAGCTTTCCTGTCCTTCATTCTGTCTTTCTATTCCACTGGCCAGATGCCTGATATTTCTGTGTCATTATGGAAACTTGACAGTATCAGCAAGCATGTCCTTACTCTGCATCCCTCACTGACCCTCTTACCCCAACCCCTTCTCATTTGAAGTATATTTATAAAGCCCTTTCTAAGTGTTCCAAAGTTTGTATGTAGATAAGACAGGTAGAACCAGTGTGCTAGCAGCTACATGGAAAATTGGAAGTATGATTGTACTATAATAAGCATAAGTGAGGTGAGTAGAACACGAGATAAACACACAGAGCAGCAAACAGATTCGTTTGTGAAGGAGTTGAATGACTGAGTCATCTATGACAAGTGTCTGTGTAGAGAGAGCCTTTTGTAAATCCATTCACCAGACAGAGAAATGCAGAAAGAGATTTGGGGCAGTGAGAGTTAGGCATACACAAATATTTATATCCACCGACTTGAGTGCCCAGGGAATGGGTCCACAGGCCTGGGTTCTTGGGACTAAAGAGAGAAGGTCTTTGGCTATGATGGCTAGAGCCAAGTTCAAGGCAGAGGTGACACTCCTGGAATGCTGAGATGGTGCCATTTAGGCAGACTCCCCTCCGCCCCCCAAGGCCCTGTACTGGCAGGGGTATGGCAGCGGGTTGCATAGACCTGAGAAAAGAGGCAAACAGTAGTAACGAAGAGCAGTTTACCTAAATATTTTTGACAAATGAGAAGCAATTTAAGTTTATTTTCTAAAATAAAGTAGAAGGAGAAATGAGATTAAATGCTTATTTTAGGCCAGATACAGCATCAGAAGCATAGCTGGTCATTCTTTATGACAAACATCGATCCGAATATCAGAAAAGTAGGGGACAGGCAAAAGCCATCACTGGTATTTATGAGGTCCCAACTGAATTTTTAACATTTGATGTCAATCTTACATTTTATATTTACTTTTACAGCATCTTTATAAGATGAAAAATGCATTTTGCAAATTTCAAACTAGTAAGGCTTTGCATATTGCTCAAGTTCACAGGCCTAATGAATTGGACAGCCCATGCTGAATCCTCAGCCTAGTGTGTTCCGCAGCCTGTCCTCCTCTCAACACTGTCTCCCTGATCTGATGATAAGCAGCATGTTAGGGACCCAGATATGATGACTTTGAACTGACAGTAGAACATCCCATAGGAACTATCAAATGAGCAGCCACACATAATAGGATCATAGACTTATAGACCTGGAAGGCATCTTAAAATTATATAAGCACAGAACCAAAGTTATAAAAAGAGATTAAAGTCACAGTTACTCATCTGGGAGAAATTCAATGGCCACGAAGTGAATGAAATTGTGTGTTCGAAGACTAACGACTGTGCTTCAGATGTATCTATCTTGTAGAGCTGGGGAAAGCAAAGAACTCATGAATGGGATAGAGCTAATGTTTCCTGAAAAGCTGAGAATAGAACCAGGAATGGAGCTGACGAGTGGGAATCGGTAATTTTGAACATCTTCAAGAAGTCAAAAAAGACAGGCAGTTGTCTATGGTTGTTTCTGACATGGTGGCTGCCTCAGAGAGATCTTGTCAAAGAAATAATGAAAATGATATAAAGAGTCAAATACCAGGGGTCAGAACAATTGCTTGGTTCTTTTTTATTTGACTAGATTTTGGAAAATAAAATACAATTGAAGAGGAAACATGTGAAGTGGGAATTCTGCAAAGATTTACCTTGGTTATAGTTCACTATGGCTAAAAGGGGTACGGTGAGTTATAAAATAGAATAGGGTTTTGGTCTATTGAGATGAAAACTGTTGATTACATATAAATTCAGAGCAATCTGTCTAGATTTGTGCAAGATTCTAACAGTAGTTTTTACCATGCCTGTAATAATTGCAATCATAACATAACAAATTTTATTTCTACTCAAATATACAAGCAGTGATACTCAAAGGTACTCTTTAAAAGATAGGAAAAACAGTTGTTCAGTTTCCATTGCATTTTAGGGGAAAAAAACCAATAACAATAAAATACTCTAGATTCTAAGAGGAAGACTCTTTCCATGAGGACAAGGGCTTAGCTGTGTCAGATTGATCCTAACTAAGCATTGGCAAAAGAACACTGAAGTCCCAAGAATATGTGAGTTGGCTAAGTTCATCCCTGACATTCTTGGTGTGCAGGAGACACGTCTACCCCGGTTATGTAGTACCTCTTCCGCATCTCCCCCTCCCACCATATAAATTAAGTTACCAATGAGGCACAAATGCTCCCTACCACCAAATGCTGTGAATCTCCCCGAGACTGGAGGCATAAGATCTCTTCCTAAATGAACTGTGACATTATCTGTAGAGCACCGTGGTAGATGTGACTTGCAAGAGATGTCTACAATCTGGGGAACTGTGGTGTCTATGTTTTACTGGTATGCAAAACCCAATGGGCATCACTACTAGAAAAGAATGGGTGCATTCAATAACCTAAAACCGCATCTTGCTAATTAACTACTCTCTTTGGGTGACTGAGTTAATTTCTGCCCGTGGTTAAACATGCTGTTTATATTGCTTTGGTTGAGGCTCAAGGCATAGAGAAAGAAACTACAATTAATGCCCTAATATTGTCATCTGCTTCACATGACATCACATTCTGTATTACTTTTCATATTATAAAGGATTGAACTATACAGAAAATGAAGTTGTGTGAGTAGTATAAAGGCTTTCTCAAATATTAAAAATATAAATTGTTTTTACTGTCTTTGTGTCACAATTAAAAATAGACAATTTTAGCTGCTATCCTCAGTAAGTAATTGTTTTTCCCTTGGAGGTAATACATGGGATTTTCATTGTCTTAAAATTTTGGAAACATTAATGTCAAAACAGTATATACCCCTGGTTAGAAAAGAAAATCAAACAGCAGAAAATGAGCAGTATGAAAAATAAATTTCTCCTGACACTTAATATTTCCCTACTCTGCTTCCTCTCGTTCCCTGGCTCAGAATTAAGAATCTCATAGTTTCTTATGTATCTTCTCAGACATGTCTTTTGCGTCTGTATGTTCCGTAAGGCAGAAACACGGACACATACTCATTCATAAACACTAAATTTCTTTCTTCAGACAAACACAAGTATATATACATGCCACTTCCTAGCTAGCTTTTTCTATCAATGTGTCTTAAATATTAATCCCTTTTAGAAATTTATTTTTGATTTTGAAATTAAAATATAATTACACCGTTTTCCTCTTTCCCTTTCCTCCCTCCTACCCCTCCCATGGACCCCCATCCCTTGCTCTCAGATTCATAGCTTCTGGGCTTGTTTTCTTTAATTATTATCTCAAAATATACAAATAAAATCTGCTCAATCTGTATGTTATTTGTATTATGTGATTTCAGGACTGTAAATATCTGAAGAGGTTCAGATCTATCACACTTGGATAGGGCTGCAGACTATTCTATTGTATAGATTACCATAAGAAGCCTAATGCTGATAGACCTTTACATTTGTTATTATTTATAAAAGTTAACCATTTGTCAAATGTGATAGTGCATGCCAGCAATGGGAAGGGAGAGGCAGGAGTAGCTTTGTGAGTTTGAGGTTCTTCTAGGGTTTCATAGTGAGACCCTGTCTCAAAAATTTCATACATAAATAAATAATAAAGAATGTTCAGTTTTATTTTTATCATGAACATTAATTATTACACAGTGTTATGGCTGGTTTTGTGTCAACTTGACACAAGCTAGAGTCATCAGAGAGGAAGGAGCCTCTGATTTCAGTTGATTAAATGCCTCAATGAGATTCAGCTGTAAGACATTTTTTTCAATTATTGATCAATGGGGATGGCCCAGCACATTCTGTGGGTTCTGCCATCTCTGTGCTGGTGGTCCTGGGTTCTTTAAGAAATCAAACAGAGCAAGCCAAGGGGAGCAAGCCAGTAAGCAACACCCCTCCATAGCCTCTGCCTCAGGATCCCGCACTGTTTTTCCTGTCCTGATTTCCTTGGTGATGAACAGCAATGTGGAAGTGGGAGCTGAATAAACCCTTTCCTCCCCAACTTGCTTCTGGCCATTGTGTTTCATCACAGCAGTAGTAACCGTAAGACACACAGTGATCTGTTGCCACATAACAAGTCACTTTTAACTAAGGGATTTAACAACCATTTGAAGCATGATTAATAAAAGCTCAGAGACTGAAATTGAGGTTCAACCTGAAGATCCAAAAAGCAAAACAGCCAGATACTGGTTCTTACCTCGACCTCAGTCAGAAATGGTGATCCTGCCTCCAGGAATCTCAGAATGAGAGCTGTCTCCTCCTGTTTTATAATCCTCTTTAGGACTGGGATCAAAGGCATGCACCACTGGGACTAAAGGCATGCACTGCCCAGTTTCTATGACAACTAGTGTGGCTACTGGGATTAAAGGTGCGTGTTACCATTACCTGATCTGTAAAGATGACAGTAGGGCTGTTTTACTCTCAGATCTTCAGGTAAGCTTTATTTATTAAAATACAGTTGAAATGCTGCTACAACCCTTCTATCACAGACAGACTTCTATGTACATAAACAAATTTCTGGAATGATATGTGTTAACTATAAATAGGGGAAAGATCCAGGAATTTACTGGAACTGGAATGGTTTGCCCCTGCTCCAAGATGTCCATTGCTCCATCTTGGAAGACTCAGTTGACTCAGGAAACAAGATGTAGGGATGAGGGGGAGGGGAGCAGAAATGGGTATGGGACAGGATATCAGATGGTGTCCACATTGACTTTTCTGACTCCTCAGCAGAGATGATGAACAAGACCAAATCTATCTGGGGCCTTCCAGGGTAATGTGAAGGCAGTATCTCCTGCAGAAGACTGTGCCTCCCTGGTTGGGCATGGCTTCAGAGTGATGCCACATCACTGCTCCTAAAATCAGACTCATTACATAAAGAAGGGATGGTTCTGGAGTGGTGTTTACACCCCTTCTGACAGGATCATCTTGGCAAGGTCAGTATGGGAAGCGAGATGTCTTTTCGGCATATTTGGAAAGTCTGTCCTCAAAGGCTGTGGGTATGTCTCTGTCATTTGCAAAATTATGCTGGCCATTATAGACAAGCTACTAAGAGATGGTCTCATGACTGACAATGTGTGCATCCCAGGGTGTGGCCAACTTTACTTGGAGAACAAAGGCAGAACACTGCTATGCCAAAAGTACTGGCACCCAAAATGAGTAAAAGGGTTCCCAGTATAGGGTGTTTCTTCCAATAAAAGAAGGTGAGTAAAGTAAATTGGTCTAAGACTCTTCCTCAGTTATATGTTCTAACCTTTTAAGACCCATCTTCCAAATTGTTATTCTAAGGAAGAGCAGAAGAAAAAGAAGGAAGAGAGCGGCTCCAGTTTCCAGGATTTTTGCATTCACTTGAAAACTGACCGGGTATAAAGAGCCACCATGCACATCACACAACCAGGAGTGTAGCTTCAGCACTCCTGCCTACGAGCTGAGCAAGGTAACGGAAGTATGGCCATAACTCTGCTCATGCATAGGTGGGTATGAAGCCACATGGAGAGTATCAAAAGGAAAATTTTTAATTATTTTTAAGTTTTGATCACCTATGTAAAAGATTGCTATTTTACAGGCTCACAGTTCACACAGCAGTACCTCTGCTATGTTTTCTTCTCTGCCTAGTTTTGTTACTTACTAGTTTTGATACACCTAGGTTGTATCTTGTAAAATAGATTTCCAGTCCCAGAAATAATTTCTCACAAGGATTTATATTTAACAAGTCAATCAGGAGCCAGCTTTATATCAGTTTAGGTCTCAATGTTTCTAAGATCAGAATGAAAGGCTTCTTCCGGTGGGATTCAGGGAGATGCATAGAGGAAAGCATAGCCTCTGGATAATACCACCAGGAATAATTTACTAGGAAAGAAACAAGAGAAGTAAAAGAAAGACAACATGACGAGAGAAAGCAAGATGAAGGAGCTGTCTGGTTTCCTAAGGTCTGGACAAACCGTCCACACCGCCAGTAGAAGGCAGATAGGACAGACAAGGGGCCTTCAGGACAGATGGACCACCAGCCATCCTTCTTATTGCTTTCCCTAGTATAAACTTAGGATTTAAGCCAGGCTACCTGGAACGCATACTATTCCCTAGAGGTCAGAGGCTGGGAGCCACATCTAATGTGTGACATATAGAAAGAAACGAAGCCATGCCTGGAGACAGAAGGACAGTGGGAAGTCTCAGGAACTGTCTGTGTGTGCCTCACTTTTCCTTTATTTCACTTTCTCCCCACCCACCGCATTTCTTGTAAGACAGAAGGAAAAGAAAATGTCATTTCTCCGGAGATGTAACAGAAGGTTATTTGCTTCAGAAAAAGGCTTTGTCTTAAATAAATGAAAGTTGTCTGTGTTGTCCCTTTATTTGTTTGGTCTTCCTTTATTTTTGACACCTTCTCGGTCACCCTATAAATCACTGAAAACCACCTTACCCATCCCTGAGTTTGTAGGAGTCTCTTGCTGATATGCAAAGGCGTCAGAAGGGGCCAAGGCAAACATCTCTAATGTCTTCTTTCGAAACTAAAATGCATTTTAATAATTTAAAGCCGCAGTTCTTTCAGTTACTCAATAAATTATTCACAAATTTTACAATAAAAAAGTGAGGAAAGAACTCTGTTCCCTTTACAAGTTCTGGAACATTAAATCATGTCAGAATAGATGAAAAGGACAAATCAAGCCTAAACTCCTAGAAATCATACATTTTACTTCTTTAGCTGAGCAGAGTACAACAGTTTATAGTGCACATGGCAGCTGGAGGTATTGTGTGTGTGTGTGTGTGTGTGTGTGTGTGTGTGTGTCTGTGTTTTACAAGACTTGTGCCCAAACACGGGAGGGAGTAGGTGGCTTTCTAATGGTATGTTGCTATTATCCTCGGGACAACAATGTTAACTACCATTTCAAAGACATCCTCAAGGAAAGTCAAATAAAAAAAAGCTGTTCAGCTTACGACAACTCAAGTGAATTCTGGGCAAGGGAAGAGGTCGCAATAATGCCTTATCCCTACAGTTCTTATATCCTCTTTGAGTCCTCCAACGAAGCCTAGGAAAATACTAGGAGGTTGCGGTCAGCTCAATGCTCACTTCATATGACCTTCAGATACCTAAGAAGCAAGAGCTGCTGGACTCATGGACTAGAGACTCTTCCTCCAACAGGCACTTTACAACCTTCACCCTGATGAGAAGAATTGTTTCTCCAAAGCTCCCATTATGTAGCTGAGGGTTGTGGCATATTTGCAACCAACCATCCCTCATCTCATTACATAAACAACATCATGGAAATATCAAAGGACAGGGCAGAGTCGTTCTATTTTAGCCGTTAATATTATTGCCCTTAATACCTTCTGTTCTCAACAACTTACCTTTCAACTAATGCCGTATTCTCTTAGTTCTACAGGAGCTGAGAAGCTTTATGGGTCGGCTTTCTAGGATGCCACTCATGGGTGGTGATGAGGCTGAAGCTCACCTAGATTAATACTGCCCATCCCATCCTAATAGCACAGGCATTGTACAAGGAGGAGTCCATCAATGCTGCCTTCCTAAATAAAGAAATGATCAAAAACTGCAGACTTGAATCAAAAGTCTCATTTGTCCCGTGCCCAAATGAATGTGGACACTGGTAGCTTGCTGCCATTTCAAGGGACAGAAATGGACTGCATTTTTAATTTAGTGGCAAAATCTGAGATAATTTCTTGTGTCAGCTGGAGGAGTCTGGACAAAGTTTTGATTCTCATTAACGAGATAGAATTTTAATCACTGAAAAACTTGTAATTCTTTCGCTCCTCTTCCATTAATAAGCTAGGTGTTTTTAATGCTTGCCATGTCTATTTTTACAGAGTTCTGAGGTCGGGTGCATTGGCAGAGGTGTCTGAGAGCTGGCTTAAGTATCTCATCTGCTGCTTCGAAGAAGCTGTAAAAGCTGGAAGCATCTCTGTTGATCACACCTTTTCTCACCCTCCAATCTCCTGCTCAGGCTCCAGGGGAGCAAAGTTACAAAAGAGACAACCTCTTAGCAACCCAGAGCTCCTTCATTTTAATTCAGCAAGATTGACACAGACCTCCACATCCGTGAGTGGAGATCAGAGAAGCAGAAGAGGAAACTGTTGAGTTTCTAGACCGTACTCTTTATTTATTTATATATACAATTCTTTACCCAAAAGAATTTAAAGGCGGATGCAAGGATGCATACAAAAGAGAGGGCTACATTCCAAATCAGAAAGAAAAAAATGACCTTAGGAAAAGAACTAGGCAGACAGAGTAGATGCTGGATGATCTCCACATGACCCTAACATCCTTCACATTTCCTTCCCTGCCCTGAGGTTTGCAGCAGCATGATCTTACCTGGCTTTTGTTCTGTTCAATAGGACCATACAGTGTATAACTAACATTCAAATTACTTGCCTTAAAAGAAATCAGCACACACCATTTTAACACATACGCTGGGTAGGTGATATGAGATGTCAACTAGTCACTTTCTTAAGGCATAGGATACAGGAATTATTTAGGTGATTTTCCCTAAAGTGTCTTGTTTTCTTGGTTCTAGTATCTACTTCATCAATGCTCATCTTTCCATCTGAGCAGAACATCTGTGAATACTCCCCTGATGCTTCAAGGGGAGTCATCATCACCTCCTTGGGGAGATAATCCAACACCAGGCTCTTTGTTTCATGGCAGCCACTCTCTCCCATGTAACTTGCATTGTTTTTCTTAAAATACTAATGTTTGAAATCGAGCTTATCTACATACGAAATCATTCTGTATCCCAAGCTCCATGACGGCAAGGACACAGTTTCTTTGTCTCTGTTAAACCTTTAGTGCCTGTTACCTAGGTGATTCTGGTCCATGAATGTTTTCCTGCAATGCAGATGTTTCCACATTCACAACCCTCTCTGAGCATCTTTTCGTTGACCCTCCATACTCCCAGCCCAAATAGGAGGCACTGACTGGAGTTCCTCTTTTCTCTCTGAGGCTCCTGCCACCACATCCACTTTGGACCCACCTTCCTCAAGAATCTGCTCCATCAAGTCAACTCTGGCAACTTCATATCCTCTGGCTTTGTCCATTAGCATTTAAGAATCCTAACTGAAAGCCAACACTAAATACTAAAACTTGGGCACTCAGGCCTTCTCCTACCCACTGTTTCTTAAAGGCTTTAACTCTCAGATGGTGATCTAGAAAAGTCTATCATTGTGTTGAATAGGAAGGAGTTAAAATTACACCAGAGGGCCCATAAAATCATAAATTAAATAAATTAAAAGCAGAACATCCCACTCAAAGATAGACCAAACCCCATTTATCCGAAGAAACTGAAGAATCAAGAACTTGTTCAGACTGCTTAGAAGAGTATTTGGGGTGCTTGCACAGGAGAAAGGAGCCAATCTGAATGGGGACAGATGATGGGCATGTCAAATATTGAAAGAAATGCAGGAAAAAATAATTTTAAATCACATCGGTATGTATATTATATATAGAGAGGGAGACCTTTTTGGTTTTCAAAGTAAATATTCATTTGCTTCCCAGCGATACCTCATATTGCTCCTGCAGGCTGCTGTTTGTTTACTCTAGCTGGTCGTAATACAGAGGCAGGCCATGAGCTGGACTCAAGTAGGATGCACTTGATTTGGGGTCTGTTCAGCTGGTGGCATTCCTGAAAATAAAACCAAAGGCTTTCCCAGAGCTGATGTCATGTGCCTCTGACTTCCCCAAATTCCTTAAGTTCTCCTTACTCACTGTACATATTCTCTCACAGTTCATCACCATTTCAGCCCTCTGCCTTCAACCTTTCCCTTGTATGTAGACACTCTTCTCGAGAACACCAATCATCTCAGCTAATTACAATGGATGCTTCTGGATCTTAGTATTTTAAGAGTAGTGATCCATTTGGAAGCTGTCTTAGGCAAGATCTTCAGATACTTTTTGAGCATGGTTCATCCTTGGGACCTCTGACCACAGCTCAGAGAATGCACATTTTCCCCCAGCATTGCCTGCTCTTTTTAGCACATCTCTCCTTGCTGCAGGCACTATAAGATCACGGCCACAGTTTGGCTTAGTTCCCCAGGGTCACTGAGGCCAATGTTGTGGCCTCCTCTGTAGGTTCTCCTTCTGGGAGCTGTCCATTCATTCTCCAGGTAGCCTGCAATCACACTGCTTTGTGTTATTACCCAAAGACCATCTGTAAGTTGTTCTCATCGTTATGATCCCAGTGTGCAGCTCAGTGCATGACATCCAAGGGAAACTAAATAAAACATCTGTTAAATAGTAAAAACCTCACCAAGATGAATGGCCAATGACTAGCAGACTGTCATCTTAAACTAAACCGCTGAAAAACTCTTCTGATTCTCTGAACCTCAGTTCCCTAAAGCACACCATAAGAAAAGAACATCATAGAGCTGTCTCGAGGAGTAGATAAATAATATAGTTAAGTCGATGGTCACCCAATATGTTCAGTGAAGGTAGATTAGCAACTTTCTTATCTCTATACAATACTTATACCCAATACCCTAGATCTAAATGGTAAAACCTAATTACAAATGGTTGTGCTGGAGAGATAGTTCTGAGACTTACTGGCTGTTCTTATAGAGTACCTGGGTTTGGCTGCCAGCACCCACTTGGGATGGCTCATGACCACTTGTAACTCCTGTTCCAAGGGATCCAGTGCTCTCTTTTGGCCTCTATAGATACTATAAGTGTTGATTACATGGACAAGCAGGAACACATACAAATACATACATAAAAATATTCTTTTTAAAAAGAATTGCCACTATTTAATGATGAAGATGACACAGTTTTGGGTACAGATGTCCCCTGTTATCAATGTTCCCTTAAGGAAGCTTGATTTTCCTGGGACACCATTCTCCATGACAGGTGCTGTGCACACCAGGCGTCTCACCTTGCCTTTCTATTTCTGGCAGTAGAAGAGTTGTCAGAAGCAGTGAGAGAGAAAAGGTAAAGAGACATAAAAGAAGCAGAAACCGCTTCCAAGAACAGCAAGCAGCTTATTCAAAGGCATCTTGATTTACACATGACAGATGTGTTCCTGAAAAATATATGTAAACTGAATCATACTTTGAGCCACCAGGGAATCTTGGCATTTAAAGGAATTCTCTATCGAAGCCTTTTGGAATAAGAACAGCCAACAGGATGAGCAACCTGACATAGTTTGTGTGGTGTGGGCTTATGTAAGCCCTTCTCTCTCCAGTCTGGGATAAATTTATATGTATGGTTTATGTAAATGAAGATAATTGTAAATGTTAATTTCTGATGGAAAACCATCCCCTGGAAGACTAGATCAGAGGAAACACACAGAGGAGATAGCTCCCTGGGTCCTAACACCTGTGGTTGTGGACTTCAGGACCTGCCCTACCTGCTTTTGGAGAACCTGTGTCCAGCATCCTTCATTGCCCAACAAGACTGAGTGAGCTAAGAGCACCTGCTCAAAACCACCAACTTCTTGTCCTCCCAAGGGGAATGGCTGAACATCAGGGCTTTGGAAGAGGAGGCTAACAGCTCAATTTGCTTCAGTGTGTGGGGTGTGCAGCAAGGCACGGCGAGCACAGGGAGTGCTTCATGCCATCAGCATTACTTCTGTGACTCGGATACTTTACTCTTTGCAGTGCATATCACTGGAAACTCGGGGACATTGACCGGAGAACCAAAGAAAGCTGTGACATAGAACAAGGGAAAGAAAGGAAGAAGTTAGAGAAAAACAGTAGGTGTCTTATCGAGCTACACAGGTTAGACTGACATGTTCAAAGGCTGACCAGAGAGAAAAGATATGCAAGTAATATCTATTCTGCGAATGATGCCAGGCTGAGATCTATAACTTCATGCAGTAGTTTTGTTTTGTTTTCTATTTTGCTTGAGAAGCCTGGTATTGTTGTCACATGACCACATGGCCTGTAATAGACAAAGCCAATGGTGGAAAGAGGAGTGGGCAAGGATGAATCCATGAGTCACAGGTGCAAGACCCTAGCTTTCCCCCTCTGAGTCTTTCCAATGACAAAGGCTTTAGTTACACGTACCAGGCACAGCACAGATGGATAGTGGTTCAAAAGGAGTTAAGAACACACTGTCTGAAAAGAATTAAGGGTGGGGGAGGAATAATTTGGGCATCTGAGGTTGACCCATCACCACTGCCCTACCAAAGAGTAAAACAATGCAGTAATGCAGCAGCACAGTAGGGGCATATTAGGAAATATTCCTCATCAACCTTTCCACTCATTGATGTTCTACCCCCTCTCTATATATCCTTAGGGGCAGAAAAGTGGTGTGTGTGTGTGTGTGTGTGTGTGTGTGTGTGTGTGTGTGTGTGTGTGTGTTTGTATGTTCACTGGTGATGGTTGGTAAAAAGGCAGTGCTAAATTGTAGTTCAAACACCTGTGTTTGATAGATGAATTTTCCATCTGAATTCAGAAAGTGGCTGTGTGACTTCAAGAAAATGTATTATCATCCAACAGTCTAATGTCAATATGTAATCCTAGGTTACTGCATCAGGCCTGATGAATCTTGGAAGTTTTGCCTTGGGCTGACGAATGCGGATTATTATGTGTGAGTGGGAGAGGGTAGAAAAGATAGGCTTAGGCTCAAGAAAGGGCCAGGGTCATACTTTTGTGAGCTCAGCAGTTACCTGTCTGCCCAAGGAAGAAATACTTTGCACTTATTTGCCCATTCATACAGCCCGCTATCAAACAGAGAGCAATGGATTCTATCTAATCCCATGACAGATGCCACAAACTGCCCAGCACTCACCCATGCCCAGCTTCCCCACCCCAACAAATTGCAAAATCAAAATAAAAAATCTAAGTAACAACAGCAGCAGCTCAATGATTTCACCATCCCAATTGATTCTTTAGATGGAATGTCATCTTGACGGATCTATTTTGATCGAATTGTCTAATTGAATAGCGTTCTCGATGCTCTTGAATTTGTGACCTCACACCGCTGTGAAATAAATGCAATTTGGAGAATTATTTCCAAACAACAACTGCTCCTCCTCTGGGAACTTACTAGTTCTTTGAAATTGTTGGTGAACCACCTACTGACTAAGCTATTAAGAGTAGGTGCTTTATTTGTATCCCAGTCTAATGGCTCATAAATTCAAAGGCAGCAAGAGCTGCAAAAGCAAATGACAGAAGGCTTGCACTTAGGAGAAAGAGATACCCAGGAGGCTGCTGGCCAGGTTCCCTGGATCCTGACCTAGTTAGCTGTCGGCTCCCCCGGGCAATCTGTATACTGGTAATTAGAGCTATGTGTGGAAATCTTGCCTAATGAACCCCTTCAGATGTGGCAAACTTGTTTGGAAAGGGGTTTCTCACTGGACCTAAAATTTAGTCTGCGCTTCCCCAACTGTTCAACAAGACAAAAGGTTTTGAGTCCACCCAAGCTCCAGGTGCATCCAGAAACACAGCATTCATTTTCTGTGAGGTTCAGCTTCCTTCTCAGAATGGCTGCCATTTCTCATGTGGGTGTTTACCGGGCTGTGGGGCTAATACCTAACAAGTACTAGAGGGCCCTGTCTCCCTGACTCAAGCCACTAAAGAAATGCTGATAAGCCAGTCCGCAGCATTACCAAGACTTAGAGATATTACAGAATTTAGCCAAGGACTCATAAGGGACAGAACTGGGATTAGGTTCTGACTCTGGAGTCCAAGTTTAAGCCACCATCTATATAAACAAATTTCCAAGATGGAAGACTGATGAATGGACTTAACCGCAAGATAGAAACTCAAGGGACTGATTTCAATTAAACCTCAGCAGAGGCAGCATCATCCGGTGGACAAATGTCTCTAAGCCTCTTTCTTTTATTTTTACACATCTGTATAATGGGAATATTGCCAAGATGATTATTTTGAGACTTAAATAAGCTAATAAATGCAAACACACAGTCACTGCCTTGCGTGTGTACAGTTCTCAGTGAGCAAGAGCCATAATTTAATTGGTGGAGGTGTCTTTCATGACTTCTCCAATGCACAGATTTTTTTAAACTACAAGGAATATTTCAAAATATGAGTAATCTGTCTCTATTTTGGAAGTTTTTTCTTGAATGCATCCTAAAGCATGACTTTTCTACACCCCAGTTCTCTTCCCCGTGCTATCGTTCTGTATTCTGGCCCCCTGCCCCTTACGGAACAGGGGCACCTTTCATCCGTGTGTTAATCCATAGCTCTAATAGGACTCATGGTAGGAATGCAAAAGAAAATTCTGTCTGTGTAGGTTGTTAAGGGCCTGTGGGGCAGATTCTCATTAGAATGCTTTACAATAATATCAATCAGTATTAAAAATGTATGTTCTACTCAATTTTTAAAACATCTTAAATAAATCTTTAAATAAAGCTATTTTGTTTTATCTTCAGGGCTCGGTGAACAGTTAGCCCTAAGGGGCCCTTGTTCTCCCCAAGTATAACTCCTAAAGGGCTTGCTACAAAAGTCAGCCTTTCTGGGGGGTATCTGTTGTAGGAGAGTCACGTCTCTGGGAGCTGCCGATTGTTTGGTGGGCAACACATTACTAAGGAATGAAATATTCTTCCATTAGGCTCATTTACCATTCAGAATTGCTCACAGGAAGCAGCTGGCTAATGCATAGCCTTGAGGAGCAGGCAGTGCTCTGACGCCATTGAAAAGGTCAGTGAGCCTACCGGAGAGGAAAGGAGGCCAGTGCCCTTGATATAGGACTGAGGGAACTTGGGAGAAGGCTAAAAACGGAACTAGATATTTCCAGAAGAGAGCACGCCGCCCCTTTTAGAAATATGCCTCTTAGCTAACAACAGTGGCTTTCTTCTGCACCCTTCTTGTCTGTCCTTGGTTGAAGCCCAAATTCCCGCCTACGAGGGCCAAAGGGAGAATAGTTGAGTGTAAAACAACAGGGAGCAGAAGGGGTTGAAGTGGTAAATACACAATGCAGGCTAGCAAAAGGAAGTCACAATTACTGAGGCAGCAGCAGCCATTCCAACAACTCAGCCAATGTTGAATCAAGCATATTTGCCTCTTGGAACAATCATTCCTATCCCAACCACTAAAAACTGTCTAGAAGATGGCAATGGCTTCCATGAAGCCAGATTTTCCTGTTTATAACTCTCAGCCCCTAAACTGTGGTTCATTTCTATTTCAAAGACAGTTAACTGCTTCCTTTTATTAATGGTTCCCAACAGGAGCATACACAGTTCTTTTTGTTGCATTACCCCTACATATTTCTTTTTTCAGTCCATCCCACTATTTAAACCAGTAAAAGCTACCCCATGACCTCTGGCTTTCCATAGGGTTTTGTGCCCGTATGAATCTCCTTATGCTGTTATGTCATTGTTGAATGTTTTCCCTTCCCTGGCTGTTCTTTGTCTGCTTTAAGAAACTGAACTTCCTGAGGAGAGATGGATAAGCAGTTAAGAACACTTGCTGCTCTTGCAAAATACATGGACTTGATCCCAGAATGCACATGACAGCTCACAATTATCTACAACAATAATTAAGGGAATCCAATGCCTTCTTCTGGACTCTGAGAGTGCCAGATGTGTAAGGGGTGCACTTACATGTATGTAGGCACCACACATAAAATAATAATAATAAAAAATACGTTTTTAGAAGAAATTTAACATCTTGTAAATTTCCTCTACCAATGTGACATCCTCCTCTCTTGAGCATATGCTGGGTCTGGTGGACTAGACAACAAGCTCACACACTCGTGATTGCTACTTGCATGTTGCTCTGTTCAAGTACCAGTGCGCTGTGGTCCTACTGTAGGCAGCCAGTTATCCTCTCTTTTGATGGCAATGCCCAGGCATTTGAGGGTCTTGTCTTAATTCAGTCATCCCACACCTAGCATATATGCTGGCCCGTGACAGATAGCTGTGATGGTGAAGGTGACAGTGCAACTAAATGAAAATATGAGCTTCCAAAACTATGCGCCCAGAGCTATTTTGTACCTTTTTTCTGCAGAAATTAGTTGTTTTAGTACCCATAACAACTTCTTCCAAAACGGAGCTGATGGTTACCATTAGCATAGCAGTGTAAAACTCTAGGAGACAGAACAAACCACTATGGGAGTCAGACTAAGGCATTTAAAAAGCGATCGAGTCCTGTCCCTTAAATATAGCCTGCTTAGTAAGTACAGGGTTCATGAAAGCTGGGTCACGAAAACAAAAGCAAAGACACCAATTAATCCTCTTTCCCCAAGAAACAAAAGTGACAAAGGTTTTCTTTCTCTCCCTCTCTCATCTCCCCAAAGCAGAACTGGAAGCCAAAATCCCCTTATTTGGGTTCCCCATGCCTAATTAGTTGTCTAACTACGGGCTAGTCCCTCAATTTCTCTGGGTCCCTCAAGAAAGACTAATTATAGTTTCAAAATATAATGCATTTGAATTCTAAGTTTCATTTTTTTTCTCTGACGGTCTGTGATTTTTACACCTTCTCTTTTGGTTTTCCCCGCAGCTCTTGAGTTCATCAAGAGGTGAGCTCTCTTGGGCTAGTCAGGGTAAATATCCTAAACCCAGAACACTCAGACAGCAGCCCTACTTGACCACAGTCCCACTGCTTCTTAGCAGCCAGGGTTTTTGTCATTGTTATTGTAAACATGAAGATAGGTGGTACTTTACAGGAATGACCAAATTTTAAAAATTGATTTGTAAATATGGTGGAATTGCCTCTGATTCTGCACATCTGTTAATTAGTGAAGATAAAAGGGGTCTCTCAGACTAGACTCTCTTGGGTTCTTTAGATACACCTTCATGGAGCACAGCTGTGAATGCCCAGACCTCAGAGCATAGCCGTGACATGTGAAGCCAAAGAAGATGAGCAATTTACAGATCTCAACCACAGGACCACATGGTTTCCAAGCATTTCTAAGTGCTCTGTACCATTCTAGTGTCATTGCTTAATTGCTCTTCTTCAGAAGGCCGAGGATACCTGAGAGTCAGATGTTCCTGCGTGATAACTGCTGGATGCACAAGGCAACATTGCAGGAAAGAAAGAGCTTCAGCTGAACATTTGGGGCAGCTTCTCAGTGTGAACAGTCACATGTAGGACATCCTATGCTGAGGGGTGTGGCTTCCCACACTTCACATGTCTGCACTTTATCTAAGGCTAGGTTGATGGTCTATTAGTCATTTCAGATAAATTCCCAACTCAGACACACATATATGGAGGCAGAACATGTTCATGTTTTTTGTGTGTCCAAGACCAGAAGCACTTGGGTCCAGTAGCATTCTTACAAAGATGATTCACATCATGTCTTACGAAAGGAATGTCAGGCCAGAAATGCTAGTGTCGCCTGTTGGTAAGGGGACAGGATGATGGCCACACACCTACAAACCCACAGGAAGACATCCAGTGGCATAAACAGGCGCCAGTCTGCAAGAAGCCCCTCCTCCACAATTGACCAGGAAATCAGCTTTCAGTCCTCTGTGGACAACATGCCACGGTGACAACACCAGAGGAAATACTTCTGAGGGTATTTCTTCCCACTGTCAGCTGTCATATCAGTGCCGGACAATGTCACTCCAAACAGGAAAGCTGTGGGGCCCAAGAAATGCCAAGAAAATGGCATCGAGTGGGCCAGGCGAGCACCAGCCTCCCCTGCTAATGAAGGCAGCAGATGTGGCATTTCTGACAATATTGCTTCTGCCTCACTTGCCATTTAACGTTAAGAGGCTTCTAGAGTCTACTGCATTTAAAGAGTAATGACTGTTTTCAGGGTAAATGCTCCGCTAAATAACCCTGGATTATTGTGTCGCGTTATTACATTTATAAAATGACATTTCAAAAAATAATAATTGTTTTAGAGTTAATTGATGTTTTTAACCATCACTGTGTGGAGAATTTCTATTCAGCAGACAGGGAGTAAGCAAGGGAGGAAGAGATTTCCATTGGGAGAGTCACACTGAAAATAGAAAGCATCCCTACCCGTGAAATCCTAGTACCTAAGGCCCTCCTCCTCTGGCTGTGTTCAGTGAGCTCCTTTCATGGCAATGAAAGCAACTGCAGGACAAAGGTAAGTCTCTACCTCCTCAGATGGCATCCACGAGCTATGGGACTGGCAGTGGTACAAGGGGTCGGTGGGGGCCTTGGCAGAGCTTCTCTGGCCATTATCGCCCCATGTGAACAGGCTTGGCCCCTGAGGAGCCTGAAGCAATGGCAGGACCCATTGCTCTGCAAAGCAGTGACTTTTCAGATACGAAGTTAATTACACGGCCGAGAGTCTCAGAAGCCATGCTGCCAGAGGCAGAGCTGAAACGCAGGGCTATTACAAAATAAAACTGGGAAATTCCGAAATCTGCATATTGGGGTAGCTGCAAAGGGTGCATGCATGGACTGGAACCACTTCCCGAGTGCAGTAGAGATGACTTCACTTTCTTCTTGTCAGTCAAACCCTTTGCCATTCCCTTGCTGCAGCATACCCTCAGGGGAGCACCTCCCAGTGAGTAAGAGTTTGCTTCTGATTGCACAGCTTCCTGTTGCAAGCCTCTCGGTGAAGCAAGGACCGGGTGTTATTCCAGGGATAGGTTTAAATCGAAATATGCACACACCAAAAAGGCAAAAGCTCATTTTCACTGCGGTGGCGCTCACCAGAACCCAGGTCTTTCTTACCTTTGCAGCTTGCTTGCACTATGTGGTCTATCACCTGGAATGACCCTAAAACCCCTCAGGACTGCTGTAGCTTCACGGCATGAACTGCCGCATGGCAGTAAACAGACAAAGACTCAAGCCAAATGGGGGAAACTAGAGTACTGGCCTCTAAGAGCAGAGAAGATGATGGCTATTACATACAGAGTAAAGCTGGATATGTGTGTCTTAGAGCTAAGCCTCTGACATCAGAGCTGTTTCATTCTGCAGAGAGCTCATTCTTTACCCCTTATTCCTCTGCTAATCCTTATAGAAGTCTGTCTGCTAATCCATCATTTCAGTTCCCCTATCCCACTCCCTGCTCAACTCCCACCATGGCTTGTTGGGGAATTGTAGGAGCATTCTGACCACCCAGCACCTGGAAATCAGTCATTTGTGCAACAAGGATGCACTCCAGTTTCTTAGTGTGCCAAACAACAGGTCTATGAATCCCTCATTAACAGAATGACCATGCAAATGACCACTGCAAGATGCAGAAAGCAAGGCAGAAACAAGTTGGGATTCTTTACCTCTCAATCAAGTCAAAAGGGGCAGAATGTCTCTCCTCTGCACACATTCCTCAAGACACCCCTGAGGGGCGCTTTCCCAGCTGCTTTGGTCATTCCCCTTGGGGAAAGCGGATTAACATGCTGTGCAAAACTGTCAAACACAAAGACCAGTGGACACACTTGGTGGCAAAGACCATCAAGTGACCCCAGTCATACAGTGTGTGAGAAGTCTCAGCACCATGTTCAGGAGAGCATGCTGTGCTCCTTGCCTTGGTCTTCATGTTCTAAGACTAGTGAATGGAATAAGAAGGCTCAATGATGGGTGGAAGAAAGCCCAGTTCCTTCTCTACTAAATATCTAAACATGACAAAGGGAACAATTTAATTTCATCTACTTAAATACTTAAAAGTATATAGGCTTCTTGAGCAGCAGGGTACTCAAGAGTGGGAATGCCCCCACCCTTACTCAGGATCACAGATCATGGACTAGAAATGAAGGTACCTGGGGATTATGCCTTTGCTCCTCTTGGGGCACAGTAATTGAAGGGGTGGGCCTTAATCACTTTAAAAGACTGTAACTAGTTAAGACACATCAGTTAGATCCTGGGTCAGTGAGACACTTGGAATTCCCAGGGACCTGTTCAGCAGCAAGGTTAACACTGGGTTTTCGTTTTCATATATAAGAAATAAAGGCCTCCAAAAAAATCCAATAAGGAAACAACAGGAAGACAAACAAACAGCTAAGATTGTAGGACTCTCAGATGTCATATTAAAATTCTGACCTTCTGTTTCATGAAACTAGAAATCATGATGGCAAAACATCATGAGAAAAATATTTATATAGGATATCATGCTATAAATTCAGTAGGCGACCAAGACAGCTTTATATGAAAATGAAAATCTTCTATTTGAACAAGTGTGTACAACCCACCAGAATATAATGAATTCCTTCCTACATTTTGGTTCAAAGCACCAAGAAGCATAATCCATAATTAACTTCATCCCAATCATCATTGTTATTAAATCTTGTATTTTCATGAAAGTGTTACTAAAACAACAAATAATTTTAGAAAGTTGGACTCCATATACCTTTAATTCTTCAATGTGTCCCAGTTATTTATTTTGTGCACGCTGCATGTGTCATGGTGTGCAACGGAGGTCAGAGGACAGTTTTCAGAATCACTGCTGTCCTTGCGCCACTTGAGTCCTAGCAAGGAAGTGAACTCAGTTTGTTAGTGCTGGGGGCAACTAACCCAGCACTTAGCCATCTTGTTGGCCCCTTTATGCACTCATGAAGAAAATGAACTAGAAAAACAAGATTATTGTTTTTTGGTACTGCCAAAGCAGGAAAGGACTTCTTCGTAACTCTCTGAATTTAAAGGTCATATCTGGATCACTCCAAAGCCAGCAAAAGCTTTACTTTCTCCCCATTACCCACCTCTTTTGTTTTCTCTTCTGCTCTCTCTCCTCCCCTCCCTCATCTCTTATTTAGATAACTTTCGTTGTGTTCCTTTTCCTAAGCCTGCATTGTAGGATGCTAACTAAAGAAACAGTGAGAGAAAGGGAAGGGAACTGAAAAAGGAGATGGCCTGATAGAGTTGTCTTAGAGATGGGTGAGCATGTTACCACGAACACTGGGTACCGACCGGAAGTCAAAGTGTCAAAGTTCACACAGTCAGTACCCAGGCAAGGTAGAGCAAGCCTTCCAACACCTTCAGAACAGCTTTTCTTCACCCATGCCCATATTTCTCAAGCTTTAGCCCATTATCACATCTCACATCTGCAACTTGGGGAAGCATCCTAGCAGAGGTCCTCGGCTATTGTGTTGCTGACTCACTGCATCTCCTGCATCTCCCACAGACTGCCCGCTACCAGGATGATCTGCTGATGCCTCATGTCTTTGCTCAGACCTTTCAGTGGCTCCCCACAGGCCACAAATCCATGCCACATCTTCCACTGGGCCTCTGAAACAAAAGCGCATTAGCAGATGGCTTTCACCTGATACCAAATATATGGCCGAGTCAATTTGGAGGAAATTTTATAATCTTAAATGACACTTAGACAAATCTTTTAAAAGAGGTCTTGACACAGAGTTTCCTGAAGATAAAATTTAGGACAGTTACCCACAACTTACCCATTACCACAGTCTCCTTCCTCCTTTGCTTCTTCTTCTATTAAGTAAAAGTAAAACATAAACAAATCACAGATTGTCAGAATGGCATTGACTGAAATTGACACATAGCAACATTAGGAGATCTTATACATTTGCATTAGCAAAAGTAACTTAAAATCAATGATTTGGAGAGAAATTATTCAGGAAATCTTAATGATTTATTATAGTAAAACACTTATGAGAACGCTCCCATTAATGGGGGACAATTACTGGAAAGCTAAATTTATTATTCAGGAAATCAATTAACTAGTATTTAATTACTTAAAATGATGAACCTTTCGTAAATATTGGTACACTTTGCTAACAAATATCACTTCTGATTAGGAATACTCAGATATAGGAAATAACTATGTTTACTTCACAGTCTTCTGTGCTTTTTATTAATTATACATCTGTATTATATATACTTTTAAGTGATTTTTAATTTTTAAAATTTGCATACAAGGTGTTCGTTGTCATTCCAGAATTTTCAAACAAATGTGTTTTATTGGAGTTTCCTTCCAGGTCATATCCCCCACATGTTATTGTCCTGATCCTCCAATCAGCCCTTCTCTGTGGATTAGAACTGTGTAAATGAAAGGCCATAAGAGCACAGCAATGTATGAAGTGGTCTGACCCTCTCTTCCTCCCAGTTTCAGCAGAGTATTGTGGGTCTCCCAAGGTTGCACAGCTCATTCAGTAGAGTCCTCGGAGTACAATCAAGACGTTCTTGGCTTCTACAGCAGCCCCGTTCTGCACACTTTTATTCTTGAAATAACCTCCAATTCAACAGAAGGGAGCAAAAGGCATGGACCCACTTGTTTTTCCTTTTTCCAAGCTAGTAAACAGCACTGTGTGCTTTAGAAAGCCACAAGGCCAAAGTCATTTGCTTAGCTTGGGAGAGAAGGTGAGGCACCTCTTACTGACTCCTCCCCTTTTGCCTCCGCTACAGTTCACTAGGCATCCCTTTGACTCATTTTCCGGTGTTTTCTGTGTTGCTATTGGCATAACATCTTATCAGTGGAGTTAATTACATCCACTTGGAGTGTGAAGGACAACTTGATTGTCTCAAAGAGCCAGAGGCCACATACTCCATCTCCCTGCTCTCACAAAACAAGTTCCCAATTTTCTGCTGCAGGAAGTGAGAGTGATGGCCCAAGGCAATGTGCTGGTACTTGACTTCTGCCATGGAGAGGGAAGTCAAAAAAAAAAGCGTAGTTTCTCCTCCATGGACAGAGACCAGCCTTGCATATGGGTACTCCAGTCTGCCAAGGAACTCTATACATCTGCAGTGTCCAGTGACTTCCCATTTAAAAGCCGGTATCTTTTCATCCATTTGGAACATAATAGCATGCAGACGTAGCTAAGTTTGCACATCTGATTTATACATCTGACCACTCCTCAAGTCATTGGAAAAGAAATATGTAGGATGGATCTTCAGCTCAGTGTGTAATACGGCTAATCTCTGGTGGCCATGAGTTTAGTGTCCCTGTGTAATGATGATGCAGATGTTTAGATTTATCAAACACTATCCAATGGGTTGCTTCTGTTTGTCGGTGAAAAATGGAGAAACTCAAATGAGTTTCAAATATGGCCAAGATGACCTTATCTCTTTGTCTTTAACCTGGGAATTTGAGAATAGGATGAACTCAGTGGTGTGGAGATGTTCTGCCCGACTTTACCTTACTGCAGCCCCTAGCAAGGCGTCTTCTCAAACTGCTCATGGCTTGGCTGATTCCTGTCCAAGTCTATGACAGCAACTGAGTGGGTGCAGGGAATGGGTACCCCGAGGGTGCTATGAAAGCAGAACCACAAAGAGTTCATTACAACTGGGTGCAATAGGGTGCTGTGTATGACTATCCAGTTAGCAGTAGTCTCAGAGTGTGATGGAGCTGATGGACACTGTAGGTTCAACACCAATCATCTTGCCCCGTGGGCTCTGATAGCCATGTGGTCTATGTGGAGACCGTCTTCTCTCGGTGTTACTGTCTCTGTGTCTTTTTTTATTTCTAAAATTAAAGATTTTAAAATCTACATCAATATAGAACGTGTTGGAAGTGTCGAGAGCACACAAACCCCATCTTCTCCTTGTACCTCCTCTTCATTCATGCCTTTGGAGATCCTGATCTTTGCTTGCAGGTGGCAACTAACATCCTCCCACCTGCTCTTAGATGACTTGCATGTGAAGGCATATACTTATCTGCGTTTTAAACATGCAATAAATTTGGTTACACAAATTGCTTTCACCTTCCTGGGAAAGACTGATGTCTTCTTGCCCCTCAACAGTTCATTACTTTACAGTAGCTGCAGGCTTGACTTAGAAAGGTGGTCTAGGGTCCATTGTTGAAACATTTAAATTGTTCTTACACTTTTGCCCTGGCACCAACTCCTCATAGACTGTCTCAACACCAACATATCATTTGCAACACTTGCCTAATAATTTTTTCTAGATTCTCTGGAATTTGGAAGGAGACCGTGACTGTTGTTACAGTTCTCTCTGCTGATTATTCTCTATGGACTAAAGCTGAAGGCTAATATCAGACCTGCAGGTTCCTGGTTAACTCTAGGGTAGGTAGAATGCTTCCCTGTTAGCCAGACTTGCTGTCTCTTTCACTGTGGGGCTGGGCCGAGCTGTCAATCGGCATGCAAATCTTTAACATTTATAGATATAGGTAATTGCCGTTTGCAAACTATTTACACCTTTATATTCTCACCAGCGGTGTTCAAGAGTTAACCTTTTCCTGGAATCTTCTCTGATGCTGCTATATTTTATGAGTTTTCTAGAGTAATTTGTATTTCATGTTTTAATTTGTCTCTCCCTGGTCGCTCATGAAGTGCAGCATCTTCCCAGGTATTTATTTGCAATTTTATTTCAGTGAGTTGCTGATTTGTATCGTTTGTCTGCTTTCTGTTGGGTGATTTATCTTTGGGTAGTGATTTGTAGCTATTCTTTATATAATCTAGTTATTAATGCTATAAATACTGCTAATCGTTTTCTTGCATTCTACCAGTTGCCTTTTAAATACTTACATTATTCTTTTCTGTTTAGAACTTTCGTAATTAACAAGAACCATCTATCTACACCTCAATCTTTCCCAATATGGCTTTTGAATTTTCTTCTTAATTACATAATTTTTGCTTACTCCCAAGGTTATATGAGTATATGTACATGTGTATGAAGTTTATTTAATCTGTCAGAAGTTATCTATTTATATTAATATCCTGGTCTTTATTTCTTACATTGGGGGGTTCCTGAAAATCCAACCCTGGTCTCAGTACACTAAGCAAGCACGACACTGCCGAGCTGCACTCCCAGCCCAGTGCCACTTATCTTCTTTCCTTATTAGTTCTCTGAGAACTTTCCATGACATGTTTTGTTCATATTCATCTTCCCTCTCCAACTCTTCCCAGACCCACCCCTCTTTCTTCATCCAATTTTAGATACTTATTTTCAATCGTAGTGTGGCGTATTGTTACAAATTTCTTATTGGAGATAGAATAAGATATAGGACACTATCCATAGAAAATTAAGTTTTCATTCCAATGCCATCACCACTAAGAGAGATGACCTCTTATCAGATGTTTGTGTCAACAGACCCAGACTGCTCCTTTTCTCTGCGATTTCTGGTTGTCAACTGTGGCCAAGTCACATCCACATGAGCCCTGGAAATCTCAGCCCTGCCTGTGTGCATGCATTTGCATTAAGGAAAGCACAGGGATTGCATCGTCAATTTCATGAGGCACTATGAAGACAAAGGTCAGGACAACTCTAAGTTTCTAAACTTGAATATGAAATCCAAGTACCTAAGACAATGCTCAGAGACAGCAGAATAACAGATGTGCCTACGAGTTTGGAAATATCAGCATACAAGTATGCAGTACACCACTAAAAGAAAGAGATGAAACAAAGAAGGACAGAGGACCGGAGAGAAGGGCAGAGAGAATCTCGCAGAAGACTTCAGATTCTTTTATAGGAACATTTTAGGGGAAATAAAAAGAGACGAAATTTTCCTTCACCTGAATTATCACATCACAAAATGTCTGAGAATCTCATCATTGGGGCAGTATACAACAGTTAGCAAGATGGACCTCTCGTCATTGGGGAAGAACACAACAGTTAGCAAGATAGACCGGAGCCTAGGCCCTCCAAAGAGTAAGGTACAAAACCTTAAAAAAGGCAGCATTAGTCTCATTTTGATTTTATTGTTAATTGTGATGGCATTGTCATATCAGGTCTCAGTGGTTATTTTGTTGGCATTGGACCCTGGGGATGAGCCCCTCAGAGCAGAGAGAATAGACTGCTCTCAATCATCAGGTCCCAGCTACCGTAACTAATCCATCATCTGTGGCCTGCAAGGCTGGCTCCTGAGTGTCGATGTGGAGTTAATTAGACAAATATTGTACGCTCAAATCCAATTGATTATTAAAACACCATAACGAGGATTTAACACCCCAGCATGTATTGGAAACGCTGTATTATACCTTGGCGCATGCCTGCTTGCCCCCTAAACTGACATCCACTGAGAATTAGCGTTCAATGGCTGCTATGGCTCGTTTTATCATGGCTGATTTAATAAGATAGTTATTATTCTCTCTGCTAATTAATATCTATGGATTAAACTTGGGGGAGTGGATATCAGGCATGCGTGTTTCTGGCAAACTTAAAGGTGGATGGTGTGATGCCTCTTTAGCCTGTCTTGGACCCAGACAGAGCAGGTGTCTTCCTCGAGCTGAGAAAATGAAACAAATCAAAATGAAGTGTTCTCAGGTACCTGGATTCCTCTAAAGAAATTCTCACACCAGTTGCCATAGCACCTGAGGCTAGATTAGCCATGTGATAGCCCCTCCCTGGGGTCTGAATAAAGACATTAGCAGTGTGCCACTCCAAACTCTTGTACCTTGGAATTAAATAAGCGGAACTTTGTATATAAGAAAAGATGTTAATCTAAAGTATGACAGGATTTCTGAGAGATGCTCTTCCACCCACATGCATATGCCTATTTGTGGTGGCCAGGTTTTTTCCTATATTGGTTTTATATGTTTTCCTATTTTGTAATTAGGGTTAGTTCTATGTCATTGGTCTTGAAAATTAGGTGAAAGTACAATAAGGTAAAACTACAATGTGATCTTTAATTTACTAATTTAATTAACCAGATAAAGTCTGCCTTTACCTTTCTTGTAACACTATTTTTAACATTTGCTTTTAAAATTGTTTTGCATATTTTTAGTGTTCTAATTATTGCAGAATGTCATCCATTAAGTGAAGTGAGTACAAAGGGCATTGATCTTAAGAGTACAGCACAATGCTTTCTCACACATACAGACACACATTCAAGAGTACACAGGCCAAGTTACAGAACATTCCCACCATGGCTCAGTACTCCCCCCCCCCAGTCACCAGTTGTGATAACTATATCTACAGCTATATTCCTGGTTTGTTTTTCTTGCATTTGAGCTTCCTAAAACTGGAATCACAGAGTGTGCAGCTTTACTGTTGGGGAAGCATTTGCTTACAGAAGTAAAAATAAGAACATCCAGGCTGAGGGTGCGGTTAGGTTGCATTCGTTCCGCTGTTACATTCATTGGTTAGCCTCACTTTAAAATGTCATCAGTCATCTCGTCTTTTTTTTTTTTTCCTGTTGAGAGTAAAGACTATCCTCTACTAAAGTCTTAAAATCCCAGATATTCTTAGTAGATTCAAATGAGAATATTTAAGTTACAAAGGGCACAGAAACATGTGGTTCACATCCTCCTTCACAGTTTGACTTTGCCAGGAGAGTTGGCAGATTATAGGCTTGAGGGGGGAAAAATGTGTTACCTTTGCCATTATAGCCACATTCTAAAATAGGACTCACTCGAGGAAGCATGGCAATGGTATGCTGACAAGGCTAGCGTGTTATCTGAGGGTATCATTATGGAGGAAGCAGCTAACTGTAGGGGTAATGTTCAGGACAGGTTAAGCTTGGCAGCTGAGGATCTTGGTTCCATGTACAGTGAGCAGAACTCACTGTGCACAGGATGTGATGAGACTCAGCACACTGGCCAGCACTGAAGAAGACCATCAAACCTGGAAGCAGGCAATGTTCCGGGGTGTCAGTAGCCATACCTTTGAGCCTGGATTCAGCCACAGGTAGGAGTCCTTGAGAACACCCTGCTAAGGCAGAGAAGTCCTCCACTTTAGATGGCTCACACCACACACAGGCCCAGGATAAAGATCAACAATGAGAAGGGATATTCTTGGATAGTTATTGTCAAATTGTAGCACTGGGAACAAGCCTCATTTCTATTACTGGGAAATTTGTCAAAAATACAAACTCTCCAACCAGTGTCTGGGTCCTCCCTAGCTAAAGACTTCAGGATGAGGCCCCAGTATCCATCTTAGCAACTCCTCCAGACAGTGCTAATACAGATGAACCACTGTAATTGGGGTGGCAAGGAAGGCCAGGACTTAGGGGTTAAAATAGTGTTGGAGGAAGACTGGCCATTTAAAAAGTGGGGCTGAATTCGGAGTGACAGTCTACAACCCAAGTTTCCACAGTGTAAGGCTGTTCTTAGCATACAGACACTACTGTATGGACCCATCATTTCTAGAAGAATTTAACCACACACATTATAGAAGCTCACGGTGCTTAGAATAATATTTTTAACTGCTTGATTTAAGAGTACCCCACCTCAAAACTGAGCTATTTAAAGGTAAATATCGTGCCTGTTAATCTCCACGCACAGTGTCTAAAAAATGCTTGAACCATGATAGAAGCTCAAAATACGCTTATGCAATGAGAGAGATAGTGTGTGTGAAAGAAGAAATAAATGACAAATTAAAGGTAACACATGTATAGAGTCTTCACAAATTCAATGTCCAGCACAGGCACCTTCATTAAGTACTTGCCAGAGGCAAGGTGAAAGGGCAATGTGAGTGACTGCCAGAGGAATATAGGGTTCCTTATGGGGAAGGGGTGAAAATGTCTTAGAATTACCCGGTAGGTTTATATACTTAAAGCCACTGAATTGTACACTTTTAAAGGGTGGATTTTATGGTATGTGAATTATATCTCAATAAAAATAATTACATCTTTTAGAGAAGCAGAATGTGTGAATATCAAGGAAGGCATTTTGGGAGAGACAATTCAGGGAAGAGAACCGGAGTTTCCATGCAAAGGAAGTGAACAGGGTAACAGCACGAACAAGAACAGAGAGGACAGTAATTGGATTGTGCGTGTGCACAAGCAAGTTTTGCTGTAGCAGCTCAGTGCGGTACCCGGAGCCCAGTTTTATGTGGGAGCTGCACAAAAGGCCCTGCAGTGGCCTAGCAAATGTGTCCACAAATGACTATCTTATGACCAGCTCAGGAAAAGCCACAAATGGGGGCTTCTGGCGCTGGTTACTTCCCTCCTATCCTTATCTATAAACTAAAGAAATGGATCCTGGCTCAAGTCTTCCAGCAGAGTGATGGTGAAATGTTTGATCGACACCAAGACACGTGGTTCTTCTTTGTAGAGGATGACATAAGCGTAAAAACAAGGAAGAATTCCAGAAAGGATGTGGTGGTCCATAGGAATGAGAGGAGGCGGGAGAACTGGGTTCAGGATCAGTATGGGGTGCAGAATAAGGCTGTATCTCAAAAACCCAAGGACTTGGGGATATGGTCAGTGGTAGAGCACTTGCCTACCATGTGCGAGGCCCTGGGTTCATAGCTGGCATTACAAGACAAAAATAAGCGCAGAGCAGATGTTGGGAGGGGCTTCACACTGTGAAGCAGCCTAGGAGCTTCCCGGGTCTGGACCCAACCCCCCACCAAACGTGAAGGGAATAGATGTTTTCTGACCAGAACAGCAGCAGCTGGTCAAAGCTACAGCCTGCTCTCTGGCTCTTTACGGCTGCCCTGTTATTACCACCTATTTCTTTTTATGCGACTGCCAAAATACTACCATTAATCTTTCGCACTCCCTGAAGGCAAAACACGGGTAATTGGATTTATCTGGTTTTAGAATTTGTTAGGTTCCGCTACAATATAAATAAATAACTGACCTCCACAGTGCGGGGAGCCGCGCTGGCGCTCCTGGTGCATCTGGGCCTGGCTGGCAGAAGCACCCATCCAACTCATTCATCTCTGCTATCTCCTCGCAGCACCTTCTCGCCTGTCCTGAGCCTCGCGCCTGCTGTGTAGTTCAACTTAGGAAGTTTTATTGCCTTATCCCATGCCTTCTTCCTGGAGCCCAATATCTACCTGCAGCGTTTCCCACCCCTAACCTCCACCACACACACTAAATTTTCTAGCTTCTTCAGTGTCCGTTATACTTACTGTTGGTGAACCCTCGTTATCCCCATCTTCTGTTTGCTCTGGACTTTTGTTAAAAATCATTGAGACAGCCATCATAGAAGGATCGCTCAGCTTTAGCGTTTTTACCTCCACCAGAGTAGACTGGAGGACTAATCCCTAACCTTACGTTATTGCATACTGTTGACAATACCCATCAGGTCAGCTCCCACCTACCCTGCTGAGCATCAGGCTTTGGAGCCACCTAAGGACCTAGCTTCCTGTATATGGGCTGAAAGCACTTCTCCCAGGAAAAGTCTAGGTTTGGACAACTGGCTCAGAGGCAAAGGACTTACCTACAATGCATCTGGCTTGAGTTCAATCTCCAGTGTGGTCACAGCTGTGGGAAGACCCCAGGAGAAGGTACCTGCGTGCACCATCTGAGCCAGGGACTCCACACTGCCTAGATGGGGGAAAGCCTGGAGAATATTTTCCAAAGAGCAAATGAGATACCCTCAAGCCTTACTGACTACTTCAGACATTGTAGTATGATGATCCGATGCCTGGAACTGCTGAGGCCATCTTGTAGCCATAAAAATCAATGATCGCGGCAGTTAGTGGATGGAAACCAACCATGAGAATGCCCTTGCTAGCATCTTTATTAAGTGAGGCTATAAATATTGCCATTACTGTCGCCATCATTAATGTCGTGTTTTATTCCTTGGTGCTAAATCCTATCTGATATGTAATGTTTTCCTCCCAAGACAGCTTAATTGGACAAGGAGTGGACATGAACTCAACCTGGAACAATCATGCATTCTCTTGTGGGAACCTAGAAAAGTGAAGGGGACACCAGACACTCTGAGAACCCATGGCCTCAGAGATGCAGGAGAGTTCTCATCTACCCTAAACACAGAAAGCTAAGGAAAAATGAAACACAAGTGGAGGAAAATAAGAGTAGGGAGCTGTGAGACGATGTGGACAGAATCAGGGGACAGAGTGGCAGCCTGTGTTCTTCAAAGCACCTATGTCCTACTTTTTCCTATTTTTGAAGCCAACTGTGTCTACTCCCCTTGACTTCCACAGTCTTGATATTATAACCATTTTGTCCATTAACAAAAGCTGGGAGCTGGAAGGTGGTGGCACATGCCTTTAATCCCAGCACTCGGGAGGCAGAGACAGGTGGATCTCTGTGAGTTCGAGGCCAGTCTGTTCTACAAGAGCTAGTTCCAGGATGGGCCCCAAAGCTACAGAGACACCCTGTCTCAAAACAAACAAACAAACAAAAGCTGGGAAATATTTTGTAAATCTTAACAAGAAGTATAGAAGAAAACTGCTGTACTCATAAGTACAGATGTACAGGTGGATGAACGTGCCCCAGCTTTCCATACACAGGCCCATGCATGAGGGACACGCAAATACCGTTGATTGTGGCAGGAAAATGTTGCTGGTACGAAAAGATGACCAGCTCATTGTTTTAGTGCACTCTGATGAATGGAAAACACTAAGGCCACACACAGTATTTCCAAAGGAACTCACACACGGGACAGGTTTCAGCTGCATCAGAATCCAGTTCGTAGGTGTGCGCCTTAGCATCCTTGATCCTGCATGCCAGAGGAAACTTGGTACAGAAATGTGTCTTCTACACAATCTTCTTGGGTCATTATAGTGCCTACCCACAGTCTGAAATATGGACATATGAAGATAAAGGTGAATGGGGACAATGAAAAAAGACTGACAGAGGAATCAGCATTAAATGGGGGCCTGAAAAGCAGGCAAGACCCATATACGCAGACAGAAACTGGGAAGTCAGTTTTAGGAAAAGAGGCAAATTTCAGATTGCTACACAGATGGAAATCGTGTACATTCATTACTGCTCCCATCTTTGCTGTGGCTTCAAATGTATAAATGTCTCCTGGTGCCTACTTACTCAGTCGGGCAGATGAGGACAACAGGTGGGGCGGGGCTGCCTTTTGTTGAGGATGCTCTGCTCACATGCAGGGCACCACAAGAGCTCTTCAGCCAGCTAAATTGGAATCCTATTCTTTCCCCCAAGAAATCACATACACTTAAAGAAGGGAAAGTGTGTGCGTGCATGCATGAGTATGTGCACGTGTGTGTGTTTGCGTGTGTGTGTGTGTGTGTGTGTGTGTGTGTGTGTGTGTGTGTGTGTAGAGGGGTAGGATTAGCAATGAAGAAACATCATCCGCGCTAGAGGTATAAAGTAAGATAAGCATGTGAGTGCTATAAGATGGAGCAGGGTCATGTGGTCATAACTGACTGGCCTGAGCTAACCAAAGCTGCCTGAGACTTGATCCCTGACCCTGCTCTCTACAGAGCTTCTTTTAACTTTCAAGCTAGCCAAGTTTATTGAAGACAAATCCTTCAATATCTTTTTTCTTCCAAGCTGCTCTTTGTCAAGGTTGGTGTTTCTTTTCTTCCAGCACATTAAGCATCTCACCCCACTCTCACTTGCCTTGCATGGTTTATAGAAAGATGCCCTGCAGAATCCTTACCCAGGCTCTTCTGTAATAAGGTAACTTTTCCCACCTAGCTTTTTTCAAAAGTTTTCTTCTTGATAAGAAACATGAACATTTTAGTCTGGATGTAATATGCTTATCCCACTTAGGGTTCATAGACATTTCCGAAACTGTGGTATGTTGTTTTATATTAATCTTGAGATTTTTCAGTCATAGTTATTATAGTCATGTCTTCTATTCTTTTTTATGTGTGTGGTTTTGGGGGGGACATGGTTTCTCAGTGTAGTGTAGCCTTGGCTGCTCTGTAAACCAGGCTGGCCTCAGACTCACAGAAATCTACCTGCCTCTGCCTCTCAAGTGCTGGGATAAAGGTGTGGACCACCACTGCCCTGTATTTCTTCTATTCTTCTTTCCTTTGTTTCTGATAATCTCATCATATGTGTATTTTTTGCAATGGCCTCACAATTCTAGATTTTCTGGATATTGTCTTTTTGTTTCTCTTTGACTTTCAGTTTGGAAAATTTCTACCAATATATTTTCAACCTTCTTAATTCTTTTCTTAGCTATGTTTAGTCCCAAAATGAGTCCATGAAAGATGTGTGTCATTTCTATAGGAATTTTCTTAATTCTAGAATTTCCCTTCATTCCTGCTAGAATTTCCATCCCTCCGCTTATGTCAGCCATCTGTTCGTACATGTGGTCCATGTTTTTAGCATATTAATCATGGTTATTTTAAATCCTCAGTCTGATAATTCTAATAATATCTCTGCTACATCTGAGGAATTTTTTCCCCTGATATTTGCCCTGTTTCAAGCTCTGCCTTTTTGTCTTTTAAGCCACAGGGCCTGGAATTGAATACTTTCAATTCTTTCATGGGTTAGGCTCTAGTAAAAAATATTTCCTTTGGGGGAAGGTGTTTATTAAGAAAATGAGAATCCACTGAGTATATTTCTAAGCAGCTCCCTGCACTCTTTGACTTCCCTATATCTACCCCAAAACATTTGTAGAGTGCTGGACATAAAATTCCCAGACGTGCAGGGCCCCCAAATCCAGCCTCTGAAGTTGTTATGTCAAGTTCATCTTTGGTCAGTGGTTTTGAGAGTCCTGGAAGGTCCAGAAATCAGCAGTAACCACTACATCATCATGAACCATGACTCTCTGTATTTTCCAGTCTTCATGATCACGGCTTGACTGGTCATCTCAATTCTCTGATGCATTCAAATACATTTCTTACTTTTAGAATGTAGAGACCTGTTTTCAGTGTTCAATATAAAAAATAAAAATTGTAGGAAATGTGGTGTTTTCAACTACTTTTGTTCCATTTCTGCTTCGATAACAGAGTGAAATTTGGTAAAAAACAGCATCCTAGCTCTCTGTCCTCAGTAGCTGTTTAGGGCAAGAGATTCCTGCCAGAAGAATATAAAAGTCCTTCAAGCTCACGGGGGATCCTTTGGGAAAATAGAACGTTTGAAAGTAGCACTCACTCTACATTGCATGACTGGATGAAGCACACATACAACAGCCTAGCAACAACACAGCCTCAAACTCTCCACACAGGTCTGTGTAGCTCAGGTCTTTTTGCTTGGAAGCATTCTACAGAGCTGAGAGATGGATACAGGAGGATTGTACTTTCAGGAGCCTGTGGGCCAGGTATTCTGGCATACACAATAAGGAACAAGAGAGAGACCCTGCCCTGGAAAGTGAGGGCTCACAACTGAGGCTGTCTCCTGACTTCACCAAATGTGCACAGCATGGGTTGTGCCTGCCCTCACGCATGCAGGAACATACACGCAGAGGCCCAGACACAAATTAGTAAAGGCAATGATGAAAATATGTAAACAAATTTACAATTTCAACAAAGATATGAACATTTTTAAACTAGCATTGAAGATAAATTTTTGGATCTGAAACGAAGGTAATGACAATGAAAATTCACTAGGGATATTCAACAGGAGACTTGTGGGGGTGGAATGAGCAACGCGGAAAGTGCTCATTAGAAACTGGTATGAGAAACAAGCAAAAGGGGAAAAGTGAAATAAAACCATGGCAAGGAGGAACATCCGGAGGAAAAAAATCTAATCTTAAGAGATTTGCAAAACATCATCAAGTCAACCAATATATTCAAATCAAGACTTCCAAAATGGGAAGACATTTTAGAAAAAGGAGTTTATTTGAAGATACAGCCGTCAAATGTCCCAAATTCAAAGGAAGAAATGCATGCATAAATATAAGAATTTTACTGAACTCAACTTAGGGTGAACCCAAATATAACTCCACGGAGATCCATTATGATTCATCTGTCAAAACTGAAGACGAAGTGAGAATCCTGAAAGCGATAAGAGACAAACTTACGAGGTGCAAGGGAACCAAAGTAAGATTCTCTGTGTGTTTTCCAGTAGAGGAATTGCAACCTAGCAGTCTTGCAGTTTGTATTTAAGGTGCTGAAAGCAAGTACAAAAACAAACTGCCAATCAAAAGTTCTACATCCTGCTTAAACACCCTTCAAAACCGAGAAAGGAATTAAGTCGCTTTCACATAAGTAAAGCTGTGGAGACATTATCACTAAAACTTTCCTCTGAGAAATGTTGAAAGGAACTTCTTGAATGAAAGTACAAAGAAGCTGGAACACAAACTAAGAGATTCAACATTATCTGGCAAACGAACCGATGAAAAGAAAAACTATTACTATGATTTTGTTGCATTACTCCATTTTAAAATTTTGTAGGATTTCATAAAACTTATTAGTGAAAAATTGCAAATAAAAATATCTCACACCAAAATTAACCAGGTCCAAATATACAACTCAATGAACATCTTCTATAGAGTTAGACGAGCCATTAGGAATGTAAGCTGGGAGCTTCACATTGGATTTTGTACTTTCATTATCACATATATTTGTATGTATTGATCTACTGTCAAACCCAAAACAATTCATGAAAGAGTCAGGATTCGAAAAAAGAATTGGCATTATAAGCTCTTTTATAACTCATGTCCATTATTTGAATTCAGTTCTTACTAGGATTTGAAAAGCAAAATTCAGGATTGGCTTGATGATCTGCAAGCACTCAGGAAACTGAGGCAGGAGGATCCTGAATTTGAGGCAGCCTGTGCTACCAAGGATGGCCTTATCTCAAAATAAAGGCAAAACTATAAAAAGATATTATTTCATTTAATAACTGCATAATACATACTAATTTATAGCAATATAAATATGGATCTAATGTTTTTACATGTGATTGATGGTGGTATCTGTTTAAAATAAATGGTCTCAAATTCAAGATACTGAACTGAGTCATCATTTAAACTATGAGGTCATACCACAAAAGAAGTATCTATAGAACACTAATAAGCAGAAATGAGAAAAAACAAAATATACATTTCAAGCAAAATCAGTCCAACACAAAGAAAAAGCAGTAAGGAAGGAAGTGAGTCTAGGGAAATTATAGGTAATAATAAAACTATATAATAAGCCTCCCCTTATCATCAGTTTGCTTAATTATAAATAGAATAAATACTCCATTCAAAGGACATAGAGTGGCAGAATGGATATAACAACAACAACAACAGGACCTAATTGTATGCTGTCAACAGGAGTGATGCCTGGGATTTAAATTCATACACATCAAAAGGAAATGGGTAGAACCATCTCTATGTCACTTAAACAAGAGAGCAGAGAAAGTTAGGTTACTATCACAGGAACTAGACTCTCATAAGAGATAAGTATATTACAAAATGGTGAAAGGAAGGATTTCCCAAGAAGATACAACAGCTATGGGCATGCATATAACAAACAGCACAGCACCAAATCAAATAAAACAACTTTGACAGCATGAAAGCAAGACAGAGTGCCAACATTGTGCCAACAGTAATGCTGGAAACACCCATAACCCACTTTCCATAATGACCAAACCGAAAAGAAAAAGAGTAAGCAAGAGTTTGAGTATCATTTTAGATGAACTATATCAAAAACATACACAGAACACTCCATAAATGAAGGCTGGTTGTACATTTTCCCCAACTACATATAGAACATTTGTCATGGTACAACATATATACATCCTAAACATGAAACTTGACAAACTTAGGAAGAGTGAAATGACACAAAGTATTTTCTGAATGAATTGGGACTAGAAATCTATAGTAGAAAAAGGAAAGCTGGAAATGCACAAGTTGGTGCAAATTAAACGGACACCTTTACACACAAAGCAGTAGAGAAACAGAGATTTTTAAAACAAAGCATCTGAAAAAAATCAAAATAAAAGCACAGAATACACACAGGTATATGGGCTGTACCAAAAACAATGTGATGTCGGAGATTGATAGTTCTAAACACATATGGCAGGAAAAGTTTACTTAACAGGCTAACTTTAAACATGTAAGGTTCCAGAAAGAGAGAACAACCCAGACACAACACTAGAAGAAGGTCCTAAATAGAAACAAGTTAGATTCAAAGCAAACCAAATGGATAACAGAAAGATGGAAGAAAATAAAACCACAATTACACTGTTGACCAAACCAAAGTCCATTCTTTGAAAAGTTAACCCAATGGGCCAATCTGCAGCTAGACTGACTGAGAAATGAAAGGAGATTCAAATAAGAAAAATCACAAATGGAAAAGAGGCCATGGCAGCATTGCAAATAATTTTATGGAAACCAAAAAGATTACTCATAGTAGTGTGAACAAATGGAAGCCTGTAAATAGATAACCTTGACTAAACAGGGAAATTCTTAGAAGTAATTCAGCCTTTTCAGAACGAATCGTGAGGAAATAGCATATCTGAACAGATTTGTAACTAGTTCCTTAAAAGAAAAAAATCTCAGCCAACAGTGTTGGGGAAACTGGATATCCATATGCAGAAGTATACAGCTGAACCCTCCCCTTATACCACACACAGAAACTGGATCAAATATGAGAGCTGTGAAGGTAAAACGACTAAAAGAGAACAGGAGGGAAAGTAATTGTGCTGGATGTGGCAGCGATTCTTAGACATGATACCCGAAAACACAGGCAAAAACAAAACCAAAAACAAACAAGCATAAACTAGACAATTTATTTGATGCTGGAAAACTGAAAAACGTATTTGATGCTGGGACCAACCCAGGCCTTGTACATACTAATATGTTAGTTAAGAACTCTGCTTTTTAGTGTAAACTTCAGCTCCAAACTTGAAACTTTGATGTATCCAACAACACTACGTACAAGTGAAGGGCAAGGCATGGGAAGAAATAGCTGCCTATCATTTATCTGACAAAGGGTTTACTATGTGGAATGTGTGAAAGCTACAACTCAACAACAAGGAAAAGAATTGTTAAAAAGTGAACCATGCACTTGAATAGACATTTCTTCAGAGAAGATCTATGAATAGCCAGAAAACATTCCAATACCGTCCATCATTGGTGAAATGTAAATCAAAATCACAATAAAATGCCAATTTATGCTCATTAAACTTAGTATTGCAAAAATAATAAGTAAAACCAGAAAATACCAAGTGTTAAAAAGTGTTAACAAAGTAAAAGCCTCTTACCCTCTTAGTAGGTACATAAAATACTGCAGCACTGAGGAAATAGTGGCATAGTTTTTCAAATGATTAGTTAGAAAAACTGCATGAGATGCATCATTTGGGAATACATATGAAAACTCAAAAGAAAGGACTCAAAAGTATTTGTACAACCATGTTCATGACACAGTTAGTCATATTAGTGAACGTAACCCAAATTCCCAACAGAGGATGAATAGATAATCAAATGTGTCACAAGAAATACAATGAATGAGTGTTATAAAGAAATATGATCTGTACATACTATAGCAGGAGTGGACTTTGAAGACATGGGACTAAACCAAGAAGTCAGTCACAAAATGGCATGTGATATTATATAATACCATTGCCTCATATACAAAGGATAATCAAAATGATACACACAGAAGACAGTGGTTTCCAGGGACTGGGGTAAGAATAATGGTGGGCTTCGATTCACTGGACATACGTGAAGGGAGCCCTGGGGATTGGTGGTGGTATGTGAATGAATTAATGTCACTGAAATAAACATGTACACTAGAAAAGTGATAAATACCATAATATATTTTGTCACACAAAAAAGAAGCATGTAGACTTAAGAGATGGCTCTTTGCTTAAAAGCAATTGTTCTTGCAGAGGAACTGGGTTCAGTTCCGGGCACCCACATAGCAGCTCACAACTGTCTGTAACTCCAGTTCCAAGGGATCCAATACCCTCTTCCAGCCTTCATGAGTACTGCATGTGTATAATGCACATCAACACATGGAGGCCAAACACCCATACACATTAAATGAAATTTTAAAAATCTAAAAGTAAGTTTTAAGGAGGCATAGAGGGGTTTGGGGTAGGGAGGTTAACAAAAATTGTCAACCAGCATTGCAGAAGTAAAGATATTCCAAAAACACACCGTGTCTCTCAATCTGGCTATAAAACCACTGAAACAATGGAACCCAAAGAAATGGGAATTTCTCCAGGAATCTTATTATGCAAGGAAAGCCTTCCCACAGCACCTTACAAGATGAGAATGAAGTCCAGACAATGATGGGTTAATGACAGGTGGGACCACACCTTGTCCAGGACAGTTAGAGGTAAAAAAAAAAAAAAAAAAATCCTTGGTTTTACATTTAACCGTCTGTCTCACTTCAGGGCACCAAAACAGACTTGAGGGATTTTCTGCATCTTCGTCCTTCTTTGAAATGTTGCCACATTGAATAAATTTTCTTTTTCTGCTTTCTCCTATTGCTTTGATTCTTTACATTAACTTATTGAGGATGGGTGGCCGGACCCAACTTGGGGCACAGGTTGAGACTCCAAGTTTGATAGTAGCATGTGAAATGGTGTTTACTAACGTGGTGGAATATATTGCTCTGGTGAGTTGATGCGAACACTTAGTATGGGTACATTTCACTTCAATCAAATGCTTCTGCTCTCTGTTCCTTCTCTTCCATTTCTCCCCTATTTTCTGATCTATGAGCTCTACCCATATGCTTACTAGGTACGAATATTTATGAAAGAAAATCGGCTTCTAAATGTCTGCTCTCTCTACATTGGTGCTTGGCATGTCGTGGACACTAAATAAATGCCATTGTTTAAGTTGAATCTGATGTGACCAGCTTTCCATATTTTAAGTTCTATATCCTCAATTCGTATAATCACAGAGCAAACATATTTGACAAATAATTGCAAATGTAGTGACTTTATTTGTGCCCTTTTTTCCTTGGCATCATTCCCTAAACACAATAGCATAGCAGCTATTTGCATTGTGTGAGAAATTATGAGTAATTTAGAGATAATTTAAACTATACAGGGAGATGTGCGTAGGTTACATGGAAATACTGCACCGTTTATGAAATCCACAGATTTTTCCAGACTGCATAAGAGCCAGTCTTCCTAAATAAAGAAGGATGGTTGTGTCTTTTAAATTTTTAAGGCTGTTGTTCATTGTGAGCTTGCTACACTTTCAGACGTTAGGCTCTTTACAAATTCAAGGCCATCTCCTCCCTCTCAATAACCCAGTGAAGTGGATATATAGTCCCTGTTTTTTTTTCTAATCAGGAAATTGAGGTTTAGAGAAATTGAGTCACTTGTCCAACCACATACAGCCATTACTGAACGAGCAGAGTTGGGATTTGAATGAGTCTTTCGACTGTAGAGCTGATGTTCTTAACCTCTTGATAGAGGTTATACTTTATCTTGCATTTCACTAAGCACCCATTGACTTGCCGATTGTAAAACAGAGCATATAATCAAGAGCATTCTATAAACTGTTCCCACTGCACAGGTGCAGAGCACACAGGCTGCTGAGACAGGCAGGAATGTCACCATGGGGCTTGTTACAGAGGCAGCTGCATTCAGATGGCCAAGGGAATGTGTACAAAATCCCTTCATCCCAGATGCCCTCTGAGATTCTTCACTTTGGCCTTCTGATCCCCCATGTGTGCAAACAGACTTCCAGCATGGGAGGGGGGGCTAGCGTTTTGGGAGGAAAGTTTTTTAATAGTGAGGCAGTAGGCATACCTCTCTCGCAGCTCCTCAAATTCTCCTGCCAGTGGCTTGAAGAACTGTGAAATTCACAGACACCGCAATTGTAACAAGCAGGAGGAAACAGGACAAGTTAAATACCAGCTATGTAGGGAGAGATCATTATCTCAACTAGAATTCAAATGCCAGAAACTCTGCTTGTAACTTCAATGACTTCCCAATTCAAAATAGGTGAGAATATCTCCATTAGAAAGGTTCTCAGGGATGTGGAGATGTCTGTGTGCTGCATGTGTGCTTAGGTGCCTGTGTGAAGGACAAGGAACTGAAGGGGACACAAAGGAGAAGTATTCAGTTTTTAAAGCAATTGGGGCACCAATTATGCACTGGTATTGAGAACTGAGGATACAAAAAGAAATAGAAGATAATAATATCTTTAACATAGGGTATGGGGGAAGCACCTAGGAAGAGGAACATCTGATTATTTTGTTTCTATTTTTATTTTGAGACAGGTTCCCATATATTACAGATGGGCCTCAAACTCACTATGTAAGCTGATGATCTTGAACTTCAGATCTGTTTGTTTCTATCTCCCGAGTTCTAGGATGATGGGCAGCACTATGTCTGGTTTATATGGTGCAGGTGATGAAAGGCAAGCTTTGTACATGCCAAGCAAACACTCTACTAACAGTCCTGCATCCTCAGACCAAGAGGACTATCTTTACAGACAGTATAACAAGCAACTTTGAGAACTATAATCCCTTGTACATACAGAGGATGCCTTATAGCCAGTATCTCAGTGGAAGTAAAGCCACCGTAATATAACACCTGGTGGGCTCAATTTCCTGTGTATGCAGATAATGACTCCATTTGGCCCACCTGAGAAGTTCCAAATAGCCAAAGAGTAAGCAAGAAGTTCATGTCAGGATATCGTCCCTGGGTGGTGTGTGTAGAAAAGAGGAATAGAAGCCATACATCTGAGGATGAACTATTGGCCTGAGGAGGGACAGGGCAAATAGGAACTTGTAGGACTTCAGCTTCCCATGAAGTGGTCCACACAATGAACACTTGGGTGAACATACTAAAGGAGATATTTGGAAAGCATCTAAACCCTGTGATGGGCGAGAAAAGGATCAAGGGAAATGGTCCCTCAGAGAAGAGATTCTGGAAGGACAAAGCCAGGTGACAGAGCAGGATCCAACCTATATTAGTTAGACATTGATTAGAACTCATGGCAAGAAAAAGATTACACTATGGGGCAGCAAGGAGGAAGTTGGGTTCAAAAGGGCTGAAGCCTGAAACTCTCATTGGGTTTTCTTTGCCTCTGCTGGTGGCTGCACAAACTGGATGCCAGCATATATGTATTTCCGTGGTTCCAAGAGTCAAACAGCAATTTATTCTTATCTGGCCCCTTTATTTCTTCCTTTGGTTTTTCTATCATTTTTCTGTAACTCTACTTTAGGTCCCCCATCCATCCTTACAGCTGCCTCTGTCCTTTCTCTTCCTTTACATCTGAGCTGATTCCAACAAAGAAAATATCTTTTGCTCTCATGTGTCTTTCCATTATGTTCATTTCTGCCTTTCAATTCCCTTTTCTTGTGTTCAATTTTATTTAATTTTCAATTCTACTCATGTGTAGGGAGAGTTTGTATGCATGAGAGTGTGGGTGCCCACAGGGGCCAAGAGAAGGCATCAAACACCCTGGAATCGCCACAAGCTATTCCACATGGGCATTTGGCATTGAATTCTGGTTCTCTACAGTTGCTCTTCATCACTGACCCTCTCGATTACATTTCCTGTCTCTGCTTCTTTGTTAGTATTTATCAGATATCCCTAATCACCACAGATGCTTCATGACAAATATATGCCTGGATCAACAGACAAACTACAATTTCAGCTCTGCATCTTGAAGTTAAATCTGGATCAGTAGAGACAGTATTCAAACTCCCAAACATTTTAAATGTATTCGGCAATATCTTTGAGAATATGTTTCCATGTTCTCTCTTCTTCATTGCACCTACTTTTCTTCTACATTGGCACTAACAAAAAAATAGAAAATTATTATATTGGTTTTTTATCTTTACCATAATTGCTTCTATAAAAACATTACTTCATATTATTCTTCACCACTAGCATACAGTTTTGGGGTAATTATGAGTTAAAATATATTCTGGGATCTAGCTGGAAAACTTAACAACCCCTTATAACATCTTTTATTCCTATAATATATTGGAAACCTGGTTAATCGAGACACCATAAATCTTCAGATCCACTGAAAATGTTTAATATTCAAATTTTAAAAAAACTTTATTGATCAGTACTTTTATGGGAAACCAGGTCAAGTCCTTCTGCATCTCTTTAATTTAAGGAGAATGTATCATTTTCAGGGAAGAGGAGGCTAAAATGGGTCACAAATTTTCTCTAGGGTATGAATCAGTGGCAAGGTGAAGAGAGGCCCTGTGGCTGTCTTCACAGCCTTAATGGTTTAAACTAAAATGTGAATATAAAAATGGAAGGAAGAATATGGAAAGGCATGTACTTTAGGGCTTAAAGAAATTACCTCTCTTGAGTCTGTATTTTTGGATCGTTCATTTCCTCCCAGTTCTCACTGGATGGTTCTTGCCAAGAAATGGCCTGCTACTTTGTTTTAGTTTGCAAGTCTTTTGAGGTACTTAATACTCTGTGGGAGGTCACACTACAGAATAGTCCATGCAGAGCAGGTTCAAAGCCAAGGGTTCCCTTTGACAGCATGGTTGACCCACTAATGGTTACCCTTCTGTTCAGGTTGGAAGCATTTTCAGCTAAAGAAGGAGTATTGACATCGACATGAATGTAGATGAGGAATTTAAATAACATGAATTGCAGGAGACCCTCCCGGTAAGACAGAAGACAGTTAAAGCCCCTAGCTCAATGCAGATCTCCTGACCTTCTGCCCAGTGAGTCTAAGAAAGAGAGGAAATTCTTTTGTTTGTCTGTATTTTCAGGACCAGGAAAACTCCTTAAGTCTCTGGAAATGGGTGGAAAAGGTATACTGACTGAGAAGCAACAGAAATGCCTTTCAGAAGCAAATTTGGACTTTGTCCTATAAGGAGGTACATGGCCAGGTCCTGAGCTAACCTTTTGTGCCAAGAAAATGAGGCAGGATCCTGGTAGGACAAGTGCTGAGCAGCATAGAGCTTAAGAAGGAGGAGTGAGTGGTAGAATATGGGTGGTATGGAGGCAGGAAAGGGGAACAATGGGAGAAAGGTTTAGATATGGAGAGAGAAGAGAGTATAGAGCAGGAGAAGGTGTCTGGAAAGGTATAAAAACACTAAAGAAGTCTGAAAAGGCCATATGGGAGTCTACTATTTTGTAAATGCTATATCTGTCTATAAATGACCTTACACGAAATACAGTGTTCCTCCCTGGCCATAGGCTGCCAAACAAAAAGCCCAGTGCCAGATGTGGAATACCTGTTCTTAAGTGGTTGGTCAGGAGTGTTCCAAGCACTCCCCCAAATAATACAGGCTATTGCCATTACTCTTATTTGCTCATCACAGTGTGATGGGAAGACCCTGTTGCTGAAGACACCACACACTTTGGTCACAGGACATGGAGAACCCAAGTTGGTACTGACCACGTTGATAGCTTCCTCTCTGCTACCTAGTTTTAATAGTACTGGGGTACAGTGCTATGTAGGCCGATGGGAGAGGGGACAGTCATCAACATTCTTTCTCTGTTATTAACCCTGTGAACTATAATAATGACCTGTGAGGGTAGAGTAGTGATACAGGTATTTTAGGGTAGCCAATGCTTTTTAATTGAATTTAAAGGACGTACCATAGGAAGAAACATAAGCCTGGTACTGCAAATCTGGTCAAGACCCCATGGTCTCAAGTCATGGGAACTTCACAGTTACCAGGGTGAAACTACTATTATTATTTTGCCAAACACACATAGTGTCAAACGATTCTCTACATTCATACTTCTGTAAATGTTTCGCCAGTCCTCAGCAGAGGTATCTGTTTATGTGTTGGAGAGTAGTTAATGCAGAATCTCATGACCGATGAAAGCTGTGAATAAGTGTTCCTGGAGTTCTCATCCACTTATTGAGGCACCTGTGTCATCCCCCCCCCAAGGCTCAGGGACCACCATAAGAGAGAGAGCAGAAAGACAGTGATGGCCAGGGTTGGAGAGGACCAGAGTAAAATTGTGTCTTCTGTGCATGACAGGACTCCTACACTCATGAACTCATGGCATCTCTGGTTACTCACAAGAACCACACAGGATCAGTCCCGTAATTAGGAAGAGGGTCACAAATCTGCACCCTAACTGAGGAGCTATGGACAGTTGATGGCTTCTGGGGGGCGGACAGTAAGTTTTCCTTAAGGGCTTATCCCATGGTCAATCTGTGGATGTCCCTATACCCAAACTGGATTGGTGGGTTATTAACAAAAAGAAAAGAGAGACAGGCTGTACTGCACACCTTTAATCTCAGTACTCAGGAGACAAAGGCAGGTGGATCTCTGTAAGTTCAATGATGGCTTTGTCTACAGTGTGAGGACAGCCAAGGCAAGAGAAACCCTGTCTCAAAAAGAAAAAAAAAAAAGAAGGAAGGAAGAAAAAGAGACATGCAATTGGGAAGTAGTGGGACAATGGGAAACGGGACTAGGAATAGTTAGTGAGGTTGAATCTATTCATTTTATGGAATTCTCAAAAAATTACTAAAACCGTATATATATTTTTAAATGTATAATAAGGTATAAACAGGAGTAATTGGGGGAGAGGACAAGACTGCAGATGAACCAAGATGCAAAGAATACAGGATCTCCTTTAACATAGACTCTACTCAAATCTTAATTTAACTACATACATCATCAGCAAAGGTATCTTCCTGAACAAAGAATAAACAAATACAAAGTACTGTGTGTGTGTGTGTGTGTATCCCTAAACTTTATATATATAGATAGATAGATTATATAGATAGATAGATAGATAGATAGATAGATAGATAGATAGATAGATAGATTAATGCTTCATCTCTAACTTAATAGGTAATGCAAATTACTGCTGATATCTTAGACTAATTCCCTTCTTTCATCTCATGATTGGGAAGTCAGCTTCCTATTAGTAATAAATAATTTGAAAAATCATTACTGGGAAGGTCAAATAAAGCTGACTTGACTCTTCCCTTCCACAGTGTTTCACTACCAAACCTCATCAGATCCACAGCACACTACTTCGCCTTTGCTGCTACCCATATGGTGAACACTGGAAGAAGGCCAAGGTCAGAGTCCTTTACTAGAAGCCAAAAGAAAGGCAAGAACAGACAAAGCTAAACTGGATCCTACAGCCAAATTCTCTAAAAGAGGACAGATAAGTAGTTAAGGAGCTTAGATGACAGCCGCTGAGTTTTCCACAATGTTCAGGAAGCCATGGGTCTACATGTTTAGTGCTTTCCAACATCTTCATCCATCTCTGACATTGGAGTACATTTATTTAGTATGTGGGAGATCCTTTCATCAGATAGGGATATCTGACTGTCACGTATGTAGTTCAGCCCTGTTCTTCCAGGCCAGGGCAGCCTTGTAACATGGTCCAACCCTAGGTTCACCTGGTCCTACAGCCACTAACACCCTTGTCCTGTTTATCTCCTTATGACTCTCTGCAGAGGCCCAACAGCCTTCTTTCCAGATGTATTCTACAGCAGCTAGAACAGTCTTCCGAACCTGGCTGCCTGTTGTTGTCTTGCCCTGGGGGATAGTAAAGACTTCTGCAGGGTTTCAGATCATATTGAAACACTGGTGGATATAACTGTCCCCTCTGGCGAGTGATTTGATTGGAATCCAAAATCCCTCAGGTTCCCAAGATCTCCGAGTGTTGCCCTTGAGTGTCCTACAGCCGCATTGTTCAGATATGAGCACTTCATTGCTGTAGACGGTAAGAGGACTTTAAAGAGGTGGGGCCCACTAAGATGGATTATAGCCCTGAACTGTGCTTGCTCTTTTAATCCTTGGTACTCACCATGGCATCTGTACAAAACAAATTCAAAAGGAGTTCCACCATAGCACAGCCTGTCAGTAACCACAAAGGAAGACATCACACGTCCACAGTGCATGTCTGTTAGAGCAGAGGTCTGCAGCAAGTGTTACTGGGATTCAATTGAGGGCAATTCTTGACCACATGCAGAAGGCAGGAAGCTGAGCAGAAGTGAAAGGAGACTAATGAGTTTGAAAGTTGTGTGTATGTGTGTGGGTGGAGGAGGAGGTGATAGACAGGATAAAACAGGAATAAGCTGAGAGTATCATCAATTGTTACCAAGGAGTTCCATTTAGTCTCAGTAGCAACTAGCACGTGTAATCAGCCTTTCATTTCTGTGGGTTCTACGCCCATAGATTCAACAGCCATAGATAAAATAGACTAAAATTAAATCAAGTGTGTCTATACTAAACATTTCCTGTCATTATTTGCTATGCAACACAAGGTAACAACAACTATTTACACAGCATATACTTTTTATTAGATAAGTAATTCGGAGATGGTTTAAGCATACGGGAGGATGTGCACAAAGGGTACACATGACTTTAATGTTAACAGAATAGCTTGGTACACTTTTTCTCATCTAATGTTTTAGACAGGGCAGAAATTGTTCCTGTATGTCCACGAACATACTGAACTGAGCACAATCAAAGAGTCAGTGTGAGATTGTGTAAGAGTCCATCAGAGGCACACACGCCCTGAGCTCTTCTCTTTCTGGAGCACTGGTATAGCTATGGACACATACGTGTCATGGGAGAGATGTTTCCGTGTAATGGAAGGACCCTAGAACATAGCCTTGCTCAGATATTATAAGACAAAAAGCCTGTGGGATAGTGGTTCTCAGTTCTGGCTTACTTGAGAAATACTGGAAGAGAGTTTTAAATGCCTGTATTCATGGCCATCTCCAAAGATGTTGCTTCCCTTAGTCTCGGAGACTAACAGTTGAATTTTATTTTCTAGTTCATCCTGGGGGTGAAAGTAGGGGCTCATCCATGCTTAGTAGGAACTGTACTCATCCTAACCTCCAAGGGCATATTTTCAATAGTTTCTCAAGGGCCTTCCCAACAGAAGTTCAGGTTATCACCACCATGAAGGAGCTTCTTTCTGGGACCGTACATGCTGGAAGGCCTTTTCATGTCCTCAACTTCCCAGATCAAGAGAACTACCTCACACTGACATAACCCCTAACTTTAGAACCTTCAAAATTAACTCACACAGGTTTCATGCATGGTTCAAAAGACCGAATAGCTGTCCTAATCCATGCAAAAGAGCAAACTGCTAACATTGGTTGCACAATACAGAAAGCACACAGTTCAACACCAGCACATTGTCCTTGGGAGTTCCACTATCCCAGATGCTTTGGCCAAATTCCTCTGCCCAGATTATTCTCTGGCAGTAGTTAAGCCTCACGTGCTTGTTCTGAATGGATTACCTCAGAACTCCAAATGAAAGTGCAGGGTAGTTAAGAAAAGAGCCATTAAGCATAATACCAGATCAGCAAGCCTGGATCAGCAATGGATTACTCTACTATGAAAAAGCAAGCAAGCAAACAAACAACAACAACAAAACATACCACTGTGTTGGCTTTTCCCGCTGCTTGGAACAAATTACCACAAGCACAACCACTCATCTATGGCATCCCTCAAAACATCCATGTGAACAGGGAAACAAAATCTCACAGAGGAACTAAAGAAAATCAAGAGGTGCCTGTGGCCCATGAAGAAGGTATGGCTGGCTAATGGCTGCTGCTGAGATGGCTTAATAGATGCCAGCTGACCGTGCCCAGACCCTGGGCACCCATCTGAAGATGGGCATTGATTCAGACAGAGGACTCCTAGATACTTGTCATATCTAATCTAACGAAAAGGCACAGAACATTTTTAACCCAACAACACATAACTGTAATGAAATGATTCCGGCCAAGAGGGCCCATTTGTAATAATGAATTCAAATCAGATTCATAGAAGCTATAATTCAACCATAGAGAATAGCACCTTCATTTTCCATATCATCTCTCTTCCAAAAAGGCAAAATAACTCAATATTAAAATAATTATTTTTACTTTCCATGCAGCCTTATGAAGTAGTTACAGGGACGATGATATCGTCTCACTTATATAAAATGAGTTTCCATCTATACTGAAAACTTTAGTGTCTTCTTTGACACATCATTTCTGAAGGTCCTCCATACAACCGAAGGCCTGTCACAACAAAGCTGATCTCCCACAGGAAGCAACCATCTTGTGAGCTGGGGAGCTTGTCACAGGAAAATATGGGGGTCTACCTAGGCTTCTGGATTTCTCTGCTTTACCTACTGGTCTCTGCTCCTTGTCTAACATTGTTCAAGAATTAGGAACAGACTGGAGGTCATGTGAACTGGGGCAGTCACCTTGGAGAGGGTTTTCTATTGCTGGTAGGTGTGGATATCATTTAATTCCTTGATGCATACTGAGCACTAAATTCCTAAGTAATAAACCCACAAACTCTTTTGAGAAGACTTAAAAGTTACTTTACATAGAGCTATAAGGCTGTGGAGAGAACTCAGCATCAAAACATTTTCCTAGCATGCATAAGGCCATGGGCTTGATTTCTCAGCATTGCAAAAAATAAAAAAAAATAAATTATAATTTTTAAAAAGCAAAAAATACTACCAAATAACACATGATAGATTTCTCCAAGGCCAAGGCTGTGAGCTCTCACTTACTGGGAATGTGGCCTCTCTGTAAAACAACTGAGGACCAAGCTTTGCTGATAAGGGAACACAGCTCCCGCCTCACAGAGCAGATTGGAAGGAAAAGAAAAGGAGAGCCACGTAAACTGCGCAGTGCATTCAGTTATTTTAAGAAATGCTGAGATAACAAAGACAATAAACTTGTTTTAACACAGAGAACGATATGAATTAATGACGAGGGGAAGAACTGAAATAACATGAGCAGCAAACAGGAAAAGGGTGTCAGGGAGGCACCCAATAAAAACAGAGCAACGAAAGAGAGGGAGAAAGTGAAGATGCCTGGATGGCAGGACGTGGCCGTGGGGATAGGTTTGTCTATACCAAGGGAAATGGCATAAGAGAGGAGAGAGGCAAAATCCACCCTGGGAACATGCTTACTTTTAAAAACCAGCTACAGCAACAGTCAGGTAACCAGCGGCAGTCAGAGTTGAACATGCAAGTTGTTGTTTTCCACAAAGCATGAAAGGCGTCTATTCAGCTTTTCCTTTTTTATTCCCTTTCCCATTACCAAGCCCAGCTGTTAAACATTAGAATTGAAGATCATGAAAACAGGCCAGCAGCTAATAAAAAAAAGAAGAAGAAGAAGAAAGAAAGAAAGAAAGAAGGTAGATGGACGCGAGCCCTCTGCTGGTAGAATTATCTTACTGCATCCCAGAAGGCAACACTCAAGTTTCTAAGTTTCTGGTTTAGTTGTTTTTAGCGGCAAGAGTAGATTTTGTAACTTTATTGGTGACATCCCTCTTGTTTATGGAACTCTTTGCCTCCAATAAAGGAAGAAAAAGAGGTGTATAGCAGTGTCCAAACCCTCTTCCCACTACTATTGTGTATCCACATTTCATGGGTACATACATACACACACACACACACACACACACACACACACACACACACACACATTGTTGGTACCTTTGAACTACCAGACTCCTGAAAATGTGTATTCCTTAAATCATATCTCAAAGAGCAGGCTTGGAACCTTTCTGGAAGCAGCACAGTAAGGATAACCCACTCTCCTCTGCTATAAGCTAAGGGATGCCCACAGGGCCAGAAGCACTTGGGACTCATACTGTCTGTAAGGGACATCTCTGTTCTGCTTCCTAGTAATGTACAGGTCCAGAAGATAGGGCACTGGGGCCTTGCATTAGCTGAAAAGAAGCTTCACCTAAGAACCACGCAAGGTCGAAAGGATCCAAGTTTAACCCCGGGGTTCACGTGAGGAGCAGCAATGTCTCAGAGGCTCTTGTTCCTTCTTCAGAAAGAGGCTTAGTCTATGCTGGGAGAGCTCCACAAGGAAAAGCACAGGCAACAGGAAGAAGGGAACCCCACCCTCAATCTCACCTTGCAGAAGCCAGGCATTCTGGCTGCAGAATCTGGGTCAGGATGTTTTATTTTCACCATAACCATCAAAGTCATAGGCAGGGCAAATGCATTCACCCTGTGTACACTGTGAGACATAGTTAAGCTGGGACGTCCCCGAATCTGTCTCCTAGGACCAGAACTGCCTCATTAAAGGGATAAAAGATGATATCTGCTGAGCTGGTGGAAAGTGGTGGCTGCATTTTTATTAAAGTCTCTGCTGCAGCAGGCCCAGTCCCCAAAGGTTCATATTCCAAGCATCTCCACCCCTCTGCCTGGAGCATGGAAGTGATTCTCTGTAACTCATTAAGCTAAAACAAAAAGCTTCCCCATTGTGCTTCCCACACAGGAATGATGTCGCTGTATAAACGTTACACGTTTCCTCTTCTTGGCCCCAGCACACAAAAACACAAAGGCCTCATAATTTACATCAGAGCCCAAGTGCACAGCACGGGCTTAGTTTGAGTGACTATGTCTTCAGCAGACTCATAAAAGGTTGTAGCCTGGCACAGGAAATATAGAGCTTTGAATTGTGAGATTACGCACCTCACCCCAACACCCCCCACACACACACACCCACACACAAAACACACACTTCTGCCAAAGACAGTTAGCTGGCTATCCTAATGGCACTCCTATGCCATCACACCCTCCTTGCCTGGAAGAAAAACATCCAACGGTATTTAGTTAATCACACACTGTTTACATGCCAGTGCCCTCAAGTCTCATCCGGGTATCCACACAGTTGCGAATCTTGCTATGCCATGACCCCATGAATACATGAAGTTCCAATTGTAGACTTCAACATTCCCTGTAAGACTAAAGACCAAAAGAGGACCAAATGACAGAGCCATCCAAGAAAAATGGTATCAGCAAGCACACGACGCAGGTGGCCACTTCTTTGGCCTGCAAAAGGCCTCTCACGTGCTCCAATGCCCCTTTTTGAAGCCATCTTTACCCTCTTTCTCTCCCCCCTCCCCTTGAAGCCATGTGCGATGGATTCAGTCCCCAGATGAAGGAAGGCTCCCTACCTGAGGGTGGCGCTCTCCCCCTGCCGGACTGTCACGTTGTCCATAGCTTTGGGGAAGGTGGCATCTCCGCTGCGCACCGGCACTCCTGTGGGTACAAGGAACAGCAGCCTGAGAGACACGACCACGAGGCACTTCCAGGGCAGGAACAGGTACCCACAGACCCCCATCCTTGTCAGTCACAACTTCCCAGAACACCCGCAGCAGCACGGTCCTTGTCCCCTGCCCTCTAAGAACAGCCGGAAGTGTTGTGGGGCGAAAGCAAAGAGAGGGAGAGAGAGCAAGCCAGGAGCTGGGAGCGGGAGACGGAGAGGCTGAGTCCAGGCTCTCCGGAGCCTAATAATTCTTCCTCGGCTCCAGCCTCAGCTTTCCAGCCTAGCAGAACCAGATGCCCCCTCCTGCATCCAAAAAAGAGCTTTCTCGACGCTCCCTGGGGCGGAGGGAGCCCGCGGGGAGGGAGAGCACGAAAGAAGGAGCAGGGACGAAGGTCACAGATTGTGCGTTCTCTGCCTCTCTCGGTGAAGCTACTTTAAGATTCAGTTGGGCGCGTTCTGCAGAGGTCTGGCATCAAAAGTTTATAACCCAAAGAAGGCAAGTGTCTCTGACAGAAAGGAGATGTCATAAAAAGCTCCTGCTTCAAGGAGAGGAGAAAATGTTTTATTAGATCACACACATGTATGGATAGAGTTAGAAAACAGCTCCAAGTCTCGCATCTGGACCCCAAGGCGACAAAAAGTTGCACACGGAGACCCGCAGCCGGCTAGCCCGGATCCTCCGCTCTGAGGCTGTCCTGCCCGAATCCCGGTGGGCGACTCCCGCCAGCCCGACCCTCGCCAGCCCGCGGACCGCCGCGGCGAAGGCTCTGGGCGAGGGGAGCTGAGCGGACTGCGGCCCCCGCCTCCTCCGGGGACGCTGCACGGGACGCGGGGACGCGCGGACGCCACGCTCAGCGGCCGCCCCCGGCCTCCGCGCCGCCTTCCTCCGGGGAGCAGCCCCTACGCGCGCTGGCCCTGCTCGCCAGGGTTGTCATGGCAGCAGCTGCATCCCTGACCGCCACTTTCTCCCGGTGTTGACTCGGAGCGAGCCGGCTAGCAGGCGGCACGGACTGCACGAACATCCCCGCGGGTGCGGGGCGCGGGCGCCCACCTTAACCCCCGCCGTGCCGGGACCGACGCGCCCACTGAGGCCGGGATCCCTGAGGGAATGTGCCTCAAGGGGCTCCACTCTCTCCTCGTTCGGGAGCTAGCTGAGGAAATGCTGAGTCCCTCTCGCTGCCTCCCCTCATATGGGTGGGGAGATAGAGGGGAGGGCTGGAGAAAGAGTTCTGGGGAAGGCAGCAAATTGAAAACTGACATTAGCACCTTCCTTCCGCGATGCCTTGCAGAAGTTGTCAGACCCCGCCCTGGAGAACTGAACTGCCTTTGCCACTCAGGCAAGCTGAGCCTATTTGAATGCCCACCAGTCTGCATCTCTCCATCCAGGCTTTAGTACTAAGGCACAGCTTTCCTAGGCCTGTGCAAAAAGCTGGAATAAGCTTCCTGCTCTGATGGCCTACCTAGAAACACTTAATGCCCGGCCCTTCCTTGTCTGTCTCCCTAGCTGGCAACTCTGAATTTCTTCTTGCAAAGCAACATGCAAAATAGTCCCCATTATCCGTGCATCTTATTGTAGTGAAAAGGAAGAGCTGGGAAAATCACGTGGAGATCCTAAAAAGTAGTGGGACTGATCTTCACAAAAATCCATCTATAGCTTTATGATCGCAGGAGAGGCACCATAATAGTGTCAGGAGGGGACTCCAGGATACAATGTTCTTAGAGGCCAATCTCTCTGTTGCTCCGGGCTCAGATCCATCTCCTTCAGTCTAAACCCAAGAGCGCCAGCTTTCCTTGGGCCTGCCATTATTCTTGCTGCTGCTCTGCCTGGCAGAAGCCTCCCCTCGCTGCATGGCTCTCACGCCTGAATCCTAATATAATGGTTGCTATGTGCATCTGCTCTACTGTATTTTTTCTCGAAGCCTTTTGTTAAATTAGGCAGGGCTCCGCACAATTGGCAAAATGAAATGTAATTCAAAAATAAGCATTAAGCTCTTCGTGTTTATTACTTTAGTTGCTGAAGGATACAAAGGCATCCTACCTGCTCTCATTTCCAAGGGACTGAGCAAAAATGAATACTGCCCCAGTGCCACTTGTAAAAATGCTTAGCTCACATATACTTTTTAGCCTTAAATTTTTTAATTAGAACATTTTACCTAGGTCAGAGTACTTATCACTAGTTATATCAGCTATAGTCTAAACCATATCGGGAGAAGAGGTGTTACACAGACAGGAGTTTTCTGTGCACCCATAATCCTCTGGGCCCTATGGTGCTTGGATCCAGGATGAAGAACTGGAAAGGCTCTCCTACCAGTAGTACTCCATACAGGGCCGACAGTGTGGTCCTGTGCTTAGGACTCCTTCAGTCACAGCTGCGTCTTGAATATGGGCGAGGATACGGAGGAGCCTGGTCAGGAGACAGCTCTGAGGTGATCCCAGCTGCCCAGATCTTCACAAACAGCTGCTGGTCTGATTTCTCATCAGAGAGTGAGGGCGGGGCCGTTGTTACACTAACTCAGGAAAGGTGGCTTGAGACAGGAAGAGTTCTTGGAGACTTTGAGAAAAGTGCACACGATTCCAGATGGAAAAAAGGATCACTGAGGCCAGGAAAGAGCAGACACAGTGATAAGCTGAAGTGAGGATAAACGTCCCCAGTAACACACACAGCGGCTTGTGCTTGTGAAGGAACAAGCCAAGAAAGCTCCTGTTTACCTTGATAGCTTTCTCCTAGTAAAGGCATCTGAGGACTCAAAGAGCAAGGGACTGGGTCTTAACTGACTTGTTACAAGGGTTCCTAGTTTTGTTTCGGTGACAGAACACATGATCTGCACCCACAGACTTGTGGAGTCACGGAGGGAACTACAAAGGTCTTGTCTTTAGTCTGTCAGTCTATACCGCTGGGGTTAGGGGCTGTGGTCCATTTATTTGTAAGACATTGCTATGGACTCGCAGAGTGTAAGGCTAAAAGCATAAGTTAAATGGGAAGAAGAAGCCGAGTTGAGGTTTACAGTGAACATGATTAATTATTTTTTGCCAGGACTATTTTGTGAGAAGCTTTGGCCAATGACAATAATAGGTTTTTTAGTACACCTTCTTAGATATATAAATTTATATGTAAAGATAAATTATCATTGTGATTGGAAGACTGGCTTTGATGTTGTGTTCAAATACTGAGTCCACAGGTCTCTACCTCTGCAACTCATACCAAATAATATCTATTTCATCCAAAGCATAGTGAGCAAGAATGTGCTAAGTGTTCCCAGGACTGGTAAAGCACACTGGCTCTGTAAGGAAGAGTCTATTATTAGAGTCCCCAAGAGAAGGGCCATATCATCCCAGTGTCATGCCCAGAGTTGTTCTGGATATAGAGAAAGTAAGAATGGAAAGTTTTGCAAGAGGCTTTATTATGGTTTCCATGGGAGAGACTGGGCAAGGAAAGATGGGGAAACTGGCATGCTTAGGAGTGGATACTATTTTGACAGGCTGTGTGGGTGATATCAAGGGATCCTGAGCTTGGCCCTGGTGTAGAGTAAGAAATGGCGCCATATTCTGTGAGTATTAGACAAAGAAAGTGGCTCTTCTATCCAGGAATAAGGAAGGAAGTCTTAAGAGAGTCAGTATCTCTAGGAATAGCAAAGTTTGATCGAATATATGTGTGGAGGAGATTTTGTTTTAACTCTGGATGCAGGTAATGCTGGGCAGACTGGGAAACATCATCAACATACTCTGTGGTTCTCTAGCATAATGCCTATTGTCATGGAAGAGCTGTGCCATGGAGAAAGGTGTGAGGGGAAACAACATGAAGGTGGCTGTACAAAGCAGAGCTTCAACTCACTGACACAAGTTTTGCTACCAATGACAATGTGTAACAGAAACACAACAGATCCAGATTTCAGGGACTGTAGTCAGCACCAGGCAAGGAGATCACTGGCTACCTAGAGAGAAATTGTTCTGAATAACTGGAGAACAGGAATCCTAGCAAAGGAGAGTTTAAGAGAAAGGAGGAAAAGAGAAGCAAAAAAGAAGAAACACTGTGACGAGTCTTGGTAGCTTCCAGATAAGGACTCCAGTGACAGGTGGCAACTTGAACCAGCAGGTGGTATCCGCAGCCTACAGATGGAATGGTCCAGAGAAGCTGGGAACGAGAGCAAGAATCATCCTAGAAGAAAAGGCTCTCAGAGCTTGGTGATGTTGCTTAAACTGGATGAAATGAGATGGCGAGGTGGTATACCCACTGTTTTCCTACTTAGGTGTAAACTGTGCTGGGTGGTAGGGGCTGCGTCTTAGGGAAAAGCAACACAGTGGAAGTGCATCCTTGACTTGTTCCACAGAAAGGACAACCAGTCAACAAAACGTGGGTGAAGACTGTTTGTCAGGCACCTTCTGCTCAGAACCTAAGCAAGACCTGACTGTTTATACTTAAAGGCATCAGTACCCTGCTTCAGCTGCTACATTCCTGTGTGCATGTGTGCGTGCATATGTGCGTGTGCGTGTGTGTATGTTTATAAGTGGTATAACAGGCTGTGCAAACTGCCTCTCATCCTTGATGAATCACACAGCAGGAGATAACCGAGGCAAATGAAAAACAGACTAATTTTAAAAATAACAAAAGCCCTTAACTCCGGAGGAAGTGCATAGAGTTATAATTCAACAGGCAAGGTATATCTAGCACATAGGAATCCCTGGGTGTGATCCCAGCATCACATGACCTGGGCATGGTGACACATGCCTGTGATCCCAGCATGAGGGATGTGGAAGAATGAAAATTAGAAATTCAAGTTCATTCTCTGCTAGTCAGTGAGTTTGAGACCAGCCTGAGCTGCATGAGAACATGTCTCATTTTTTTTTTTCGTTTGAGAAACCCTCCAGCACTATTTTCAATTTGCTCACACGTTAAGCCATTTACTAATTTGGTAAATATGATTACATGTCAATTTTATGGTGGACAGTATTTAAGGGCCTGAAGATGCAACAGTCCATGAAGAACATAAATATTTTCGTGTACTTCTCTGCGAGGGTATGAATAAGTGTTGAGGTGGGGGAAAAGATTATGAAAAATAAGAAAACAGACATACTTAGATTGGGCACTGTGCTATACAAAGTGTTCTGGGAGTGATGGGATGGAAAAATGACTGTTTAGGTAGTTAAGGAAAGCATCTTTGAAGAGGCAACATCTGAAGTGAGACCTGATTGGCTAGTGGGTCCAGCCAAGTAGGACCAAGAAAATGGCTGCTGTGAAGGTGGATGGCTGAGGAGCTTACGCTGAAGGCAGAAGGCATGAGAGCACCATCGGGTCCTGGACACAGGGAAACTGTATAATGATTTCATCCTAAGTGCAGTACGATGACTTAGAGACTTTCAGCAGGCAAGTACCAGGATCTGCGAGATAAAATTTTGCAAATCTTTCTGACCATGATGTGGAGAATGGATTGCAGGAGAGCTCAGACAGTATTGGAAGCAGAACATCAATCACAGTAGGAGTAATGGGGTAAGATAAAAATGGAAAAGGAAGGGGCATCTATGATAGCTAAGATTTGCTCAGTATTGGGATTTGGAGGCGGAGTAAAGGAAAAGAACTGAGGATGATTTTGATAGCTAGGAAGTACGATTTCTGTAATTAGGATGGAGAAGGAATATCCCAGAGCAATGGATTTGAGGAGACTAGAACCAAGTGCAAACATCAGGATGGCACAAGGAGAAAGAAGTCTGAAGCACCAGAGGACAGCTGAAGACTTTTTCTCATCCTTAACCTACCTTCTCATTTGCTATTGTAAAGAGGTGTTAAAATTCTCCTCTATGGATGTGTCAAAGAGACAGAATATTCACAGCATCCTTACCAGACCCGAAGGCCCCCATGCCATAGACTGTACTTTAGAAACAGGCTACTTCATTACAACCTATATGACCTAAGATAGCTACTCAACTGTAGGCGTCTTGTCTGCTTGATTACACCTCATCTGAGTAGAATCTAGCATGATGCCATCACTATTTGTTAATACAATGGAATGCTGCTCACTTGTGTGGATGGATCCCAATTTAGGACCTCAAGCTCAATTGTAGCTTCCTTGCTGTGATCTAGATCAAGGAAAGACATCTCTATTATTTAGCCTGGGGGTGAAAAGGGTCCAGGCACTGAGTCAGAAGCTAACCTCACTCCCAATTCAGCAGCCCGCCATCCATGCAAAGTTTCTTGGTTAGCTTCACTGGCCTCCAGCTCACATGTCTATAAATGGAGACAAGATACCAGTGCATCTGTGCAGTGTTCAGGAGGGTCTGTCCTAGTCAGCTCAGGCTGTCAGAGCAAATCTACAGACGGGTGGCTTCAACAAGAGAAAACTCTTTTTTATAATTTTGCAGCCTAGAAGCCTGGGAGCTCCAAGGAAGGCTCCCCTCCGGCCTCTGGCAGCTCCCTGCAGGCTGTGTGCACACCCATGGCACATAGACAATGCCCTTTCTGTCACAAAGCCTCCAGTTCCATAGGATCAGGATCATTTTGCTAGCCACACGTAAGTAACCATTATCACCTTCACAAGCCCCGCCTCCCAACACTGTCACATTGGTGGCTAGAAGTTCCACGTATGAATTTAGGGTACTCAGTGCAATCAGGAACAATGTTAAATGATACACTGCATGGAATGACCGTCCTTTCAGGCACCCACTGAACACTTCATCACACTAGTCCTTATTTAACAAAAGAAGGGGCGCCATTTTCTGACAGCCCAGCTTTCTTCTCTGAAGCAGCTCTGTGGAAAAATAAGTAGTAAATATCAAGGCCAAAACATTTCCAAGATAAGAGGTGTGTGCGTATCTGTATGGGTGTCTCTGTGTGTATGTGTGTCTGTGCATGTAAGTGTATGTGTCTGTATATGTGAGTGTGTGTGTGGCTGTGTACATGTGTGTATGTGTGTGTGAGTGTGTGTGTGTGGCTATATGTGTGAATATATGTGTATGTGTGTGGCTATGTGTATGTGTGTATGTATATGTCTGTGTGTCTGTGGTTGTATGTATGTGTGCATATGTGTGTATGTGTGTGTTTGTATGTATGTATGTGTCTGTGTGTATGTGTGTGTCTGTGTGTGGTTGTGTTGTGGCAAGCAGGACAGATTGAACTCTTTCTCCCTTTCTTTCTCTCATTTTAAAGATTAGCCTATTTTAGAAATAGAAATCACCTCTTCTGGTTGCAAAAGTTACATGATAATTATTAAACTTCTACCTTACCTCGAAGAGATTGCCCAGTTGTAGATTGCTGTTGGGAAATTCAGGGCTCCACACAGATAGCCAAACTGATCCATAATGAAATGTGTATCCAGCCATTAAAGCAATTTCAAACTGTGTGTTATTCAGAAATGAGGAAACCTTACAGCTTGTGTTTATCTGAGGAGTATTGTGCCCAGCTGCTCTGTGGAAAAAACATGAAATAGAGAGCCTATAATTTGAGGTATATTTGTATCACAGAAACCCATCCACATAAGGTGGACCAAGAGAATGGGGTGACAGAGGAAAGAGCACGGTGTAAGCTGCCGAGGGACTCAGGACATGGGATAGCCCCAAGCAGGAACGTGTCGTTAGTTAGCCGAATGGTGAGAATGGCTGGACTGGGCACGGGGGGATGGCTCAGTTGGTAAGGTGCCCACAGCACAAGCGGGAAGATTGGTTGCAGCTCCCAGGTGAAAATTCAAGTGCAGAAGCACATGTCTCTGATCCCAGGGCTGGGGTGGAGGGTCAGGGGATCCTGGGAACTTAGCAGCTAACTATTCTATATAATCATTGAGCTCTGCGTTCAGTGAAAGACCCTGTCTCAAAACTGAAGCAAGGAAGCAACTGAGACCATCCAAGTTTGACCTTTGTCCTCCGCAGATACATGCACACACATCCACACATGAACACAAGCATGTTTAAAAATGATTGAGTTTTATTTGGAGGCTAAGAAGGTTATCAGAAATGCAATTGCCTGTGAAATGATATTGTGGATGAGGTGTATATTCTGTTTCCCTGGGATCCCAAAGTAACCACTCTACAACAGCTGCCCACCCATGGTTGAAAACATCATTTCTCATTCTTATTTTGCACACTTCCCAAGTTAGATAAATGTATGTTAAACGGTTTCCCTTATCGCCACTAGCCTACAAATTCAGATGTGATTAATCCTATCTTGTTTCCCTTTTCCCTCCTAGGCTGCACCACATTCTTCTTCAATGTAGGACACATCTATCTACACCAAGGAAAAATCAAGTTGGTCAGGTAATAAAACGCCTGACTTTAATCCCAGCACTGCCACTTAAGATCTGGGATCTGAGGGAAGTCACTTATCTGTGAGTTTGTTTGTTCATCTATAGGCAATGTTTGGAAGACAACCTTGGTAGTTAGGTGTGGCGGTGTGTGTCTACAATCCCGGCCACTCAGCATACTCAGGTTGTTGGGAAGTTAGTATTGCCTGAATGTAAGAGTTGGAGAATGATCTAGCAAACATAGCAATGTCTTATCTCCAAGTGAACAAAAATAAGTTTCTTTAAAGGTTTTGGTCTAAGTGTGATAACATACAAAGCTGATCCCAAGTCAGAAGTCAGCCTAATGGCAGCTACTAGTGATGGGGACAGTCAATTTTTTCTTCTCTATCTTTAGGGCCAAAATGATAAAATTATCAAAACACAAAATTAATAGGTAAATAAAAACAAAAATGGTATTTTAAAACAAACTTAAAATCAACAAATAAGCAGAAAAATAAGGCACACAAAATTGCAGGTGGAGAGTAATCTATTAGTTTCTCAAGAATTAGAGTCAAATGACAGCTATAGAACACATATGATGGATGCTCCAACATCAGTCATGTAACCTCTTTTTTTGTCCCAAGTCTCCATGTGTATTTCACAAGCAGCTGTCTCCCTTCAGAACTGTAGGGTCCCTGAGAGTAAAGTGTTTGCTCATCTTGATTCCTTTCCTTCAGGCAAGATCCTGGCACAGAGTAAGAGCTCAGCAAATATTTGCTGCCAGAGAGAGCTGATGTCTGCTCTCCAGTCTCTAGAAAGCCAGTGTATTAGAGAGTTTTCTCTGGAGTGACTGAGTTAATTATATGGACAGATAGGTAAGTAGATAGGTAGGTAGTTAGAGGACAGATAGGTAGATAGGTAGGTAGATAGATAGATAGATAGATAGATACATACATACATACATACATACATACATACATAGATGATAGACAAACATGAATGAAGATTTGCTAAGGAGCTTGGTCATAGCAATGACATGTACGGAGAAGTTCTGGGGTCTAGTTTCTCCTAAAAGTTGATCATTTAATGGGAATAACATGGTTGGGTCCAGGTCCAAAGGGCTTAGGATAAAGATGCTTTAATTTCTGGTCTGTGATAAAGACTTATAAATCCAGAGGGCTACTTCTGTAAGGAAGGAATAGAGTCCAGAGGCCCCCGGAGCCTTCCTGGTGTTTTGATGTCTACAGAAGAGACACATGTCTCCTCCTTTCCTCTGCTTTTGTTCCATGTGTCCCAAGCACATTGGATGGTTCTTACTACCTTGAAGGGAGATCTCTGCTGAGTGAGCTAAAACTCACATGTCCACACTCCCCATAAAACACCCTCAGGGTTACATCGAAAGCAACACTGTATTAGGTTCCTAGACAGTCCTTAATCAGTTCCCATTGATGAAGAGTAATCCATCATATCCGGGAACGCTGACCAGAGACCCAGAGGTATCCCCACTAATGGATTCCTCTGGAATTCCTCTCATCCCTTCTTGGCCCTCAATGTACCAATTGCACTAAGGCACCTCCCTCTAAAATGACTAGAGATTCCTGTAAAGGACCTATTTGCATAGCTACACAGAAAAATCAGCCTCGTTATTTTATAGTCACACCTCATGTAGTTCTGTAAATCAAAGAACATGTACACACACCAAAAACAAAACCATTATATTGAGACCTACAATGGATGGTAGTCCACTAACCAGACTTTTCTGAGCCCAGATTTTCTCACTTGTATGAGGAATATATATAATATATATCACTCTGTTTTATTATTTACTTTATATAAATGAAATATATGTATATATACATATACATATATATGTATGAAAGACATCTTAAGACGTCTTGCATAGAACTTGGCACACAGGAAGGCTTCAGGAAGCAGATGTCTTGGCCTACCTTAACCCAGACTCTACTCTTTTCTTGCTAAAAATAATCTGATCTTCTTGGGTCTCACAGAGAAACAGGAACTTGTGTTTTTCTTGCATCAGAAGTTAGTTATTTGAGTCTTATCCTTTACTCAAAAGTACTTTTTGAGGTGGTGGGAAGACCAGTCTAAAACTCTGTGTAGACCAGGCTAATCATGAATTGTTCAACCCCACTGACTCAGTCTCCTGAGTTCTGAAAGCCAAATACCTTTCCTAGGTATTAATCTATTTTGTGGTTTGCTAACCAATTTATTAATTCTTTCGTGTGTGTGGCAGGGGCCAGTTAAGGGCACCAAGATTTATCAAGGCTTTTGATGGGAATGAGGGTACAGGAAACATGATATATTACCCTCTAGTTGCTAACAGTCTCACAGAAGAAATAAATCAGACAGTATAATATGGTATGAGAAGATTAAAATGGGTACAAGAAGCTTTGAGATTTGGAATCTGGTCATCTAAAGAAGGTGGAAGTTCCTAGAAAACTTTTCAAGGAGGAGTCTTCTTGGCTCACCTGTAATGACCTGGTAAGATGTAGGCTCCCACTTGGTTTCCTTTGGGGAAACTGAATGGATTATGTTACTAATCACAGAGACATAGTAAGAACACTGATTCTGAGTAGAGACAGAATGTCAAATGTTGGACTTGATATGCTGGTGAGCTATCCAAGGAAAACATTGTGTTGGCATTTGGATATGTAGGTTTTAAGCCATAGAAAATGACCATGTTTGCAGTGAGAGATCTAGAAATCAACAGGAGCTGAATCTGAGGCTGTTGAAGTCAGTCAGCTGGAGTAGGAGAGTGAGAAGGAATAAAGCATCAGACACAGATTCTGGGCAGTACCCTTGGCAGCACAAACATCTCAGTGGGGACTGGAAGGGAAGCTCCCAGGAGAATCTGAGGAGTGAGCAGAGAAGGTCACTCAGGAGTCAGTGGCTGTAAAGAAATCAGGAAAGAGACCTGAAGAGAACAGCAGCTGTGTTGGCCACTTTGCTTGCTGCTGAGACAAGACAGCTACAAAAGCAACACAAGGAAATAAGGGTCCACGGTTCAACGGCTCAGTCCCTTGTGGTGGGGAAGTCACCAAGGCAGGATCTTGAGGCAGCTGACCACATTGTGTCTGGAGTCAAGAAACAGGGCAGGATGAATGCTGGTGCTTAGCTAGCTCTCTGTCTCCTATGTGTGTCATCAAGGTCCCCATATCACAGACCAGTACCATCAGGGAGGCTCTCTCCACCTCAGTTAATCCAGTCAAAAGGTACCCTCACAAGACATGACTAGAGATTTGTAAACCTAGGGGATCCCAGATCCTATCGAGTTGGTGCAATTAACATGCCATCCCTTGTCAACTTGATACCCAAACATGTCAATTTTTAAGCTTCTTGTTCCGAGAGTCTCATGGCCATCTCATAATGGAAAATGCACATGGTCCAAATTCAACATAGTCTTTAACAGTTCCAATATAGAAGTCCAGAGTCCAAGCCTCTTCGAAAGACTCAAAAGCAATGCCCTAACTGTGAGGCCCTATAAAATAAGCTAGAAGTTACGCACTTCCAATATACAAATATTCCCATTCCAATAGGAACAGGTAGGGGCATAACAAGAAAAGGCTTGATATAAACCCAGCAAGGCAAACACCAAATCCTTAAGCTCTGTGTTTAAGATCTGAGGCTCAGGATGAATTTATCTGAATGGCTTGTATACTCCACATCCTTCTAGCTCTACATGCATGCACTCTGTACCTGCAGCTTTCTTTAGTGGACTTTTTTAGAGAACTTGCATCTCCAATATCCTGGGCCTGCACTGTACCTTTGACTTCACCTTCATAGCTTTGCACAGTGGCCTCTCTGGGTTTCCTTATAGAAAACAACAAATCCAATCCTGCCACACAGTGTTTGTCCTTCTTATTCTTGCCTCTATCATGCCTATAAAAGCAATGTCACATGAATGAAACTAGCAAGTTCAGCTGCCAGCTAAAAGATGTGGCCAAGAGTAGCTCAAGATGTGACACAGTCCCCCAGTCATTTGTTTTCTGGTAGGAGGACCTTCAGCAGCAATCTCAGTTTAGGCTCTCTCCTTCCAAGTGAATTTCAATATTAGACCAAATTAGATTCCTTGTTGGGTAGGGTCTTTCCCTTAGGGCACTTTTTGCATTGTCCCGGTGAAGAGCAGGACATTTGTCTTTAATGTTGCTAATTCTTTTAACAACTGCAACTGTTTTCCTAGAACCCAGTCTGTCTACAACTTTATTTAAACTCCACTTTTCCTCATCAAAAGAGCACATTCTCATGTTGTTGTTTTTTCTCTCTGCTTGAGACTTTCTTTCATTGTAGACCTGGAAAACAGTGAGTGGGAACAACAGCATAGTCTCTACTCTGTCCTCTCTTGAAATCTCCTTTACCAAATGAGTTAGCAGTTTGTTTTTGGACTGAACCTAACCCAGGCCATCAGGATATAGGAAAATATATAGTCAGATTCTCTGATAGACTATAACATGAATGTCCCTGCCCAGTTCCCAATAGAGTCTGTGTCCCCCTTCGGAAGCTCATGGACTGGTCTTCCACTGCCCATGTTTCTCTCTGTATTCTAGTCTTCCAAACTTTCAAATTCTGTTTACCTACCAAAACTCTGTTTTCCTAGCCCAGAGTTTCAAACACTTTCACATTCCTCCAGCAAACATCCTAGAACCACATGATAATATTTATCATGACCACAGCCCTGATTCTTGGTACCAATTTTCTGTTACGAATTACTCCTCTTAGTGCTATGACAAAATGCCTTTCAAAAGCAACGTAGAGAAGGAAGAGTTTATTTTCTATAACAGTTTGAGAATGTGGAGCATCACGGCAGAGTAGGCACGGTGGCAGGGGCGTGGAGCCACTGGGCACGGTGCATCCGTACTCAGAAGCAGAGGGAAATGAACACTGTGTTCAGTTCACATTTCCTTCCCACTCTGCTTAGGACTTCAGCTCGTGGATCGGTATCACCTGAAATCAAGGTGTTTTCTATCCCCTCGGTTAACCTGGAGGGCTATTGCAGGTGACTGCACAGGCTGTCAAGATGACTATTAATATTAGCCACCGCAGTGGTTGCTGGTGTCAAATTCTAGAAAGTTTAGCTCAGGGGATTAACAATCAGGGTGGGTTCTAGCTGACACGGCGAATGGGGGACCTTGGTGAGTTTCCCAGAGGCAGGTTCATCACGAGGCAGCCACATAAGTTAGGTGAGGACAAGTTGTGGAAGGAATGGAACTTGAGGAATAGGGAAAATAAAGGCTAGGACTGTCAGCTCAACTGGGAGATAATTATCAGGAAGAGAGTGTGACACCAGCTGGGCTCAGGTGCATGTCCAGGCACTGCGAACAGTGTATAGAGTTACTTTCTCTTTAGTGTGAGAGAGGTTCTATGAAGTATCTGAAAAGGAAGAATTCCTTGAAGATGTTGAGAGGCCTCTGATCATAATGCTTTATATGTGACTGACAACAGGAGCATGGTTCATGAGCAGAAACAGCTCAATGTGAACTCACAGACGGATTGGCTAAGTCAGAGCAGTCATCCCTGTCATTGGCTTTACCTTCTTTTCTTTCTTCCTTCTCCTCCTCCTTATTCTCTATGGTGTGCATCATCTATGAGTTCTAGGCACCAGGGTTCACACCCACTAGATACTATGTAATGTAATGTAATGTAAGCCTCTTAACACCTCTCTGAAGAGAACATGACTGTCTGACAAAGAAAGCAAAGCATTTGCATGCAGTGACGCAGGCCTGTAATCCTAGACTCTGGGAACAGGGGCCAAGCATTACAAATTATGGGCTCATCGTAGTATGATCCTGTCAGAAAAGAAAAAAGAAGAAGAGGATGAGCTGGGTAGAGGGAATGGGAGAGAGAAAGGAAAGAAGAAAAGAAAGAAGAGAAACAACATTCAAAGAAGAAAGGTGTTCATTATCAGTTCTGGAAGTATAAAGCAAAAATGACTAATTCTTTTCTTTTTATCCTCACGGGTCATTGCTCTATTGCTATTGCTAACACTAAAATTGGGCCTCAGCCTGTAGTAGATTTTCCGTAAGTATATCCAGCTGATAATAAAAATAGTTGTATACTTCTAGCACATAACCTCCAAGACTCTCACTGACATTTTGGCTTTCAAGACTTAAATACCAAATACTAAAATCTCAATGCTTTTTCCATCACTTGGGCATTGGATAAGACTTTTTCATAGCAGAGCTGAGACTGACAGTACTTTTAGAAGCCTTTTGGTTTTCTGTCTACTACTATGTTGGAACACACTATTATTTATATTGTGAGAAGTTAATCATGGGAGAAAGCAGGTGGTGGTACCACATGGTTAACAAACAATGGAGATAGGCTTTAGATACGAGGATCTTAGTCAATAAAACAGAGCCAGATTCATCAGAAACGGAGCTTATGATTTACATAACCATCATAAAACACAGCATCTCAGCATAAGAAGCAAGTCTCTCATATAAGTAGTGTTACTTTAGATAGCCCACCTTTCACTCCATGGTCTATTCAGGCTCTCACCCTCTGCACTGGGATCCTGACCACACTTGTAAGCATGGTCACCACCATCATCATTGGAGGCATATATTATCTAACGTGTATGCCCAATCTGTGACCCCTGGCATATATACATTTCAGAATAGCTATGAATATGTTTTTACCCATTTGGACATAACATCACTTTGTAATAACAAAGATGAGATGATATCACATGGCAATAACAAAGGTGACACTTGTCAGAACCACTTCTGTCACACTGATAGTCCATATCACTTTTTCTGTACATGCAATTCTCTAAGTCCTCTCAAATCTTGTTCCTGGCACCCATCTTGATGGAACCTGGTATAAAGACTGAGGGAAAGCAGAAACAGTTACTACAGGTCAGGAGGATCTAAATAGTTGGCAGGAGATGCAGACCAAAGGACTGGGGATGGGGTTATGAACACACTGCTGATCTTCCTATCTACTGGGCATCTGGGAGTACAAAGTCTTAGGGAAAGGAAATGGAAAATGGAAAGCAAAATAAAAGGAAAGAAAGGGGCAGGGAGGATGTAGGCAAGGAGGCAAAATGGAGCTAAGCATCTAATATTACCTAAGACTCGCCAGAGGATAAGTCAATAGAACATTTTGCAAGTGCAGATAGAGTCAGCAATATTTGCAATAAACACAAAGTTGTATACGCATACTGACACACACACACACACACACATATAAAGAGAAGAGAGAAAGGAGAAAGAGAGGGAAAGAGGGGAGGGAAGGAGGGAGGGAGGGATAAAAAGAGAGAGCAACTATTTTAAGGAACTCACTCACTCTCATGATTATGGAGACTGGAAATCCATGATTTGCTACACAGGCTAGCAAGCTAGAAACCCAAGTTCAGGCTGGAGTTTGGGTGTTAGAGCTAGCTGTCAGAAGAGTTTTCTGCTCTCCTGTCTTTGTTCTAGTCCAGCTTTTCACTTATTGGATACAGTCCACCCACAGGTGGGTCACAGTGTGCTTTTCCCAGAGACCACAGACTTAAGTGTTGATGTTGTATATAAAGTATCATTCCAGAAACAAACACTCAAGTTGTTCAGCTAGATGACTCCATACCATTTTCTAGCCAGACTGACGCATAAAACAGATCTCCAGGCTCCTTTGAAGCAGCTATCCTGAAGGTATTAAAGCAAGGGTTCCTTTAAGAAGATCGTAGGAAGCAAAGAGAAGGCTCAGTCCTCTCACCTAATATTCCTACCACAGGCATGCTAATGTCTAGCATTTTGGCCTCAAAAGACAAAGCCCCCTCAGCATTTAAAGAATTCAAATTACAAAGTGCTTAGAAAGAAGAAGTATTGGTGTGAATGGATTTTCTCCAAAGTGCAATTTGTTTTTCCCTTTCATAAGTGGGGAGGAGGTTCCAAAGAGGGACAGAGCAAAGGGTTAGATGCCACGGAGAGCGGAAAAGAAAATGGACTGCAGAGAGACCAAAAATAGCTCTTTAAGAGACATAATTATTCAGAGCTTCAATTTACCTATGTCTACTTTAGAAAAACTCAGAATCTACACATGACCCTAATACATGGCCCAGATTTAAATGTGGCACCTTGAATCTGGGGGATAGGAAGGAAATTGGAAGGGGACATTTCAGGGCACACTCTGGCAGTGTTCAGAAGGGGGAGGGAAAGAGAAAAGGAGCTGGGCTTGTCTCTTCACACCCTTAGTAATTTCTATTGTATTTTTTTTTATTTTTTTAAATGAAGTTGGGTGGTTGCCTGCATTATGTTCCAGAATTGCGAATCATCCAACAGACGCATAACAACAGGGCAAAGCTCCAACCATCAATTAAAACTTGGAGTTGGGAAAACACGGATCCATCTTGTTGAAACTGAAGTGAGTATACTGCGTGGATCTCTGTCTTGATCACAAAGGTTGAACTATGAGGTATACAAGAGCAGAGAGACTATAGAACCTACTTCTATCACTGCTACTGCCACTGGAGTAGAATTTTGTCTCTGAGACAGACTAAGCAAAGAAGTTGTTAAAGGAGGAAGGGCCTTTCCTTATGGTTTCAAGGTTCCAGTCCACACTGACACCTGGTTCCATCCTTACATCCTGTGTCAGCACGCTACAACACCGGAGTAGGCTCACCTCACGACACATAGAAAAGGCAGAGAGAGAATGAAGAGACTGTAGTTCCCATTTTCCCTTTCAGGGCAGACCCTGTGTGGCCTAATTCCTCCTAGTAGACCTGCCTCTTAAAGGCTCATCCACAGTAGCTTCCCGGTGGCAGAGAACCAAGGCTTTAACATATGGATCTTGGAAGATGCTTAAGATACAATCCATATTAAACTAGAAAAAAAAATCATCTTGCATGAGGTAACCCAGACCAAAAAAGACAAAAAAGGCATGCACTCACTCGTAAGTGGTTATTAGCTGTAAAACAAGGGATAAGTATGCTACACTCCACAGATCCAGAATGACTAGGTAACAAGAAGGTCCATGCAGTGGTGGGGAGGCAGTCCCGGGTCTCTCTGGGAAAGGGAAATAGAAGAGATTTCATAAGTGGATTGGGGGCGGGTGGGCCTGGGAACGTGAGCAATCAGGTTGTGTGGTACGGAAAGGGAGATTGCTTGAGGGTGGCTGCTGGAAAGTGTGCATTTCAGGGTTGGGAGGAAGTCTGGTGCAGGGGAATCTCCCAGGAGTCTACAGGGAAGACCCCAGCTTAGACTCCTAAAAACGGCAGAGAAACAGCCTGAAATGGCCATCTCTTGGGGCCAGAGTGGTCCCTGGCCCAATTGGCATCAGAGAGACTTCATTCAGCAGTGGATGTAGGCAGATACAGATACCTACAGTCAAATAATAGGCTGAGTTCTGGAATCCAATGAGGAGGAAAAGAAAAAAGTGTAGGAGCCAGAGAGGTCTAGGACACCACGGGAAGGCTCACACAATCAACTAACCTGGCTCATAGGCACCCACAGAGACTCAACTGACAACCAGGAAGCCTGCATGGACTGACCTAAGCATTCTGGATATATGTTACAGTTGTGTAACTTGGTCCTTTTGTAGGACTCCTAACGGCTGGAACAGGGGATGTCTCCAATACTCTTACTGGCTTTTGGAACCCTATTTCTCATACTGGGTGGGCTTGCCCAGCCTTAGTACATGGGAAGGTGCTTAGTCTGTCTTACTGCAACTTGATATACTATGTTTTATTGATGCTTATGGGAAAACTGCCCTTTCTTGGATGGAGACAGAGGAGCAGAGGATTGGGGGGGTGGGAGGCGGCAAGGGGGAAGGGACTGGGAGGGAAGGATGGGGAAAGGCTTCTGCTGGCATGTAAAATAAATAGATGAATAAAATATTTCATATATACACACACACAAATATCCAACCCATAGCACTTACTTTATAACAAATACTTCACTTGTATAATATATCTAAGAGAAATTTCTTGCATGCATAATTCCTCCTTGCGCAGTAATCCTAATTCCATGGGGGAATCAGTGACTTGGACATGATCAGAGTGTCATGAGCAGAGATCTACAAAGCCTCAGGCCTTCTGTATCAGCATAGGCTTGCAAGAAGATTGTCCTCTTGGCATAGAGACTGTTTTTTCTCTGCACAGACTGGAAATCCCATGTGGGCCAAAAGCACAACAGTTGCAGTGGAAATGGTAGTATGGGGGAGTCCAGAAGTCTCATGGCAGAGGTCAACAGGGAACAACAAGCTGAGACAAGACAAGATCCCTGCAAAAAGCACAGGCTGCTTGGGCGGAGGGTGAAGCAAGACTGTGAAATGAAGCTGAGTCTATTTTCCACTCTCCCTCCCCCTCTCCATCTGCCTGTCTCTTCCCTTTTCTCTCTCCCTCTGCCTCTTCTCCCTTTGCAAACCTTCAGCTGCTAATTTCCATCCGACACATTTAAGAATTAATTCCAACACTTCTCTCTCCCTCTGTCAAGATATCCTCCTGGCTAACCTCCCCCACCCTTTGGCAATGTGCGCGTTTTATTCCACAGACTGTTTGCCCGACAATTCCCAGACGTGCTGATTTGCTCTGACATCTTTGTGTATGCAATCAGCCCATGTCACAGAGGGCCTGCAGAGAATGCACGGGACCAGCTCTGCAGCAGGACAGCCTTGTAACTCTTCAGTGAGACTGAGAAGCAAGAGCTTGTGGAGAGGAGAGACAGGGGTTCCATAAACTTCCCTTGCTAGTGGCTACCAGCAGTCTCCATCTGGATCCAACTCCCCAGGCCCCTGAATAGGACATGAGTGACTCTTTTGCAAGTAGCAAGGGTCTGTCAGACACAAATCCCCACCATCCCCATCTTAATTAATGCAAACTAATGTGCTGGGCAGGGAGTACTAAAAATAGTTCTCTGGATAAACTGAGACAGAGACATAAACAGCGCGGCAAGCTGCACCCTGGTGTTTGCTCAACTCGGAAACACTCAAACTTTTAGGCACATTTAAATGACTAGAGTACAAGATTGAATGCATTGCCTCTTAAATCAATAACAAATGTGTGTGTGTGTGTGTGTGTGTGTGTGTGTGTGTGTGTGTGTGTGTGTGTAGGTATTGAGTATCCATATGAGTGAAAAAATGAGCGTGCATGAGTGTGGATGTATGTGTGTTTTGAGTGTGTATTAGAATGTGTGTTACTATGTGTGTGAGTATATGCGTGTGTTAGTATCTGTGTGAGTATATACATTGGGTATATATGTATGCTTGAGTGTGTATGAGTATGTGTGTGTGTGTATAATGTATGAAGGTTATGAAATATCATAACGAAGGCTAGAATGAAAATATCTATCTTGTGTTTGAAATTTTGGAAAATTTGTAATTATTTTTTAAAATAAAACATTAAAGCAATAGTGGAAAGGAGCAAAGGTTAAGAACCATAGCTCAGTGGGAGGGCTGTTGTCTAGGCTGCACAAAGCTCGGGTTTGTTCTGCAGCATCACAAAACCAAAGATGAAAACAAGATGAAGAAATGGAGGAACAAAGGATGGGAGAAACAAACAAGTACACTATAAGAATAGCTAACATAAAGAAATACGTCCTTCTAAAGTGTGTAAGATATGAGCATCAAGAGGATTGCCTCCAAACTACTTTCTTCATATGAGTTTGGATGACTGATGGGCAGATGGATGCAGCTAAAGAGGAAAAGTCAAGGGATACCCAGCCTTGCAAAGGGAGGAACAGCCAGTGCCCAGCACAATGACAGACACAAGTAAACCTAATCCATGAAGAAGTCCTCAGAATGGAGCTGTAGACGCAAACATCAAAGCAGCAAACCTGAACACGTTGGCATTGCCGGCTTTGGAATGTTACCCTGTCTCTCGCCTCCAGTTTCCTCCCCCATCACATAAATCATTATGACTTTCAGACTCCATAGCATAGAGACCTGTGGCCGTGACTGGATGAAAAAACCTTTCTAGAAAAACTTCCGTGTTTGCAACCTTCAACTGCAGCCCAAGCTCCTTCTAGCCGAAATGTCCTTTTCCCATTGGCTTTGAAACTCACCCTCAAGGCCCAGATCATATGCTGCCTCCCTGGGCAACATTCCAGCGTCCTCAGCAAAAGTAGTGCCTGTCTTCCGCAGACCTCCTGTGAATTGCCACTCCTTCCCAGAGTCCTGCTCAGTTGTCCTGGTTGGGTGCAGGACACATTTTATCTGTCTCTATATTCAGTGCCAAGCATGAGGCTCAGTGCTCAATCCATGTTTACTGAACGGCTGAGTGTGACACTCCTCCATAGGAGGGCCCTTTCGTGGTGGCGTTTATTCTTAACTGGATGCTTGAAGTAGTGTTCAAGGGTTTTAGGAAATGCTATCCTTAAGTATTTCACAAGACAAGCAAAGCAGAGAAACTGGCCCATTACTTCACTCAGTGGAGTCTGGGCTCTATTGGCCTGAACACCCTTCCTTGTCAGAAAGAAGACAGCCTTCCACAGAGCACGCCTGGGAATGCACATTCCTGTGCAATTAGCAAGCTCCCACATAGTAAGCAGACTAATTTTGCCCGTACATCAGCAGTTTGCCTAATCAGAGAGTTCCACTCTGAGCTGGAGGAAAGGAATTGACGTCTAGACCATGGTGCGAGAGAACTAAAAACTGTGGTCCAAAAGAAAACCCTGCTATTAGTTTGATATTTGTCACAGAGGGGGCACCAAATTAAAGACATGCCATTTATTTCTTTATAAATACCTCCTTCTCACTGTACAAATCTTTCACTACACCCACCTTCCCTCTGCTCCCTAGCCATGGCTGGTGTGCTCAACCCTTCTGAGTCTGGGTACCCTTGCAGAAGGGAAGTTCTCTTAAGCCTTCATCAACAGGCAGTCATCCAAGTACATCTAATTCTTTATTCTTTGCTTTAGTTTGGTCAATATTTACTTTAAATCTAGACTTTCCAACTTAGCTTTTCTCCTAGGCTCTTCAAGCCTCAGAAGCACTCTAGTTTCATCAGCCCCCTTCCCCTGATCCAGCAAAAAGCAAGTCCAAGGCCTTTTCCCTCAGTCAGATAGACCAGGAAGCCTGTGTGGTAGAGGGTATAGAAAGCTATGGTTGTGAAACTGGACACTGCCATATAGCCCCAGGATATGGGCTTCAGTGTGTTGGGACTGCCTTGTCCTTAGTCACCTCATATCGAGAACTTTAAAGTAATGATCACGGGCTCTGTGTGAGTTGGGAAATCTCTGTGCCATAAATTATTGGGCTATTGGTGGCCTTAGGCACATCTCTTTAGTGGACTGTTCGTCCTAAAAACATTCTATGCAATACCTCATTCACAGTGCTAAGGTCTTGTTTGGAAATTTGCATGGCCTTTGAGACTCGGACACCACAGATAGTTCTGCAGAGCTGGCCATTAGCATATTTTTTAGAATTTACTTTCTCCACCATTTGGAGACATAAGGGCTCTGATGTTTCCAAGGTCCAACTGTCAGTAAATGTTGCCTATTCTGAACCTCATTTTAGCATTATGATTATTGATGTGATTGTAGCCTTTTCATTATTGTTGATTATTTTCATATGAACATTATCTCTGCCTCTACTCTATTTGTCTCCAAACTGTATTCTAGGGTTAGGTTCCCTAGAATCCAGAGCCCACTAGCTGTATCTTGAACCTGTTCATTCTACACTTGGAACTGAGTTTGGCTGTTTCCCCCTCAACATCAGTTCAAGTCAGTGAATGTTCATTTCAGGGTCAAAGCAGAGGCCATTCTGTAAGGAGTCATAGGCAGGGAGGGAAGTTTCCTGACTCCAGCAGATAAAGCATTCTGTGTTGATTCTAGGTAGCTGGGCAAAGAAGGGCCCTCTCACAGTGGGATGCTGAGAGAAGAGTTGCCCAGGAAACATCTCGGTGTGCAGAGGGAAGGTGAGAACATGGGTGATAAAGAAGAGATCTTTCTTCATGGACCTTGTCAGATTCTGAACATACATTGGAAACATTTGAACTAACAGAGAGACATGTCAAATCAGTTAAAAGCCTGTATTACCATCTCCTACAAAGCCACTCTAAGCCAGTCTTATTCTGCAAAATCAGGTCAGAGCATCTCTCTACTTGACTGGGGGATTCCATAAAATAGTAGAAGAAGGGTCTAGAACGTTTTGCTGAGAATGACATCATCCTTCAGCAGCCTGTTCACAACTGATCCCTCCTTTCCCATCTTCTTCCTCTTCTTTCCCAACTTCCCCAAGCCCAGACCAGCTCAACTACCCCATGCTCTTACATGGCTGCAATCTTAGGATCCTCTGGCATTGCATAGATACAGACACTTTAGCATGTGGTTGTACGTGATTTTAGTGTGGATTCTACTGGGTTGTTTTTTGGAGGGGGCAGGCCAAAGAGTTTGAAATGGGAATATTGAGGCTCAGAAAGGTTATGAACCTTGTTTAAATATCCATAGCTAGGATGCGGTGACTCCAAAACTCAAGCCAAGCACCTCAAATTCCTGCTTTTCTTCTGTTACAACACACAGTATTTTACAATCGTATTTCTCAAGAATGTTTTTTTTAATATCCTTACATGGATTTTTAAGGTGATTTAGTCATTTCCTCTACTTTTCTATGTCTCCCACTACATGTGTGACAGAAAATAATTACACTGCCAGAGTTCTGACTGCAGCTTGGTTATTATAGCTGAGTACCCTAAAGCAAGTGACTTAAGTGACGTATTTTTTTCAGGCATCATTTTCTTACTGAGTGGGAGGGAGAGAAAGATGGACATTGAGAAAAACAGTCTTGATGGACAGGGCTACTCTGAAGAGCAGCTTCATTGACCCTTGTTAAATGTCTAATAATTCAGTTCTCATAATGGTTATAGGCGTAGAGGTGAGCTGCTTGTGTTATTCAGGGCCCAGCTGTTACAAGGCAGACTTAGGGATTTCCTCATTCACAAAGAACTCTGTCCCCCAAACCACATCTTCCTAACTGAGATGATGAGGAAAGGCCTAGGCACTCTCTTCTAACATCAGACAGCCCTGATGAACATATCCTCCAGCTGACCAAGGTTGCCATGGGACTGTACCACACCTTCACCTCTTAATTTCTCTCTCCTTCCATCTCTACGCCACTCTGCTCTGACATGTCCCTATCAAAGTCAATGATACAGAGAAAGTTCCCTAATGGCCATCTTGTGAACTGCTCTCCAACTGAGGACCCACCTTGGGACAATCACACACAATAGCCATTATAAGCTGTTCCTTGCCCCTCCCACTGGCATCAGAATTCACTTTACCAATTGCTCGTGAGAATTAAATAAAATACCATGTCCATCTCTGGTGTAAGCCAGGTAGAGAAACCCATACTTGGTTGGCTTTCAGTCTGGGCATAGTGTAGACATCTGGGAAGGAGTTCTAGGCCTGTGAGGGAGTACACTGGCCTGCAATAGGCCAGAGACACCAGTATAGCCTAGCACCTGAGATCTGCACACCGCATAGTGACCAGGCTTTCTTCATGGAAGAAATGGCAGCTGGTTGGCTGTCTTCTGGGTCTCCACCATTTGACAGCAGTGCCTCTGCTTTTGCTGTGCAATTGTGGCTCATAGACATTTGTTACTGGTTTTTAAGTTTTCATGTACATGGTTAGGTAGCCTTTACACCTGTTACTTTCCTTTTGACTTTTTTTTTATTTCTTTAATTATCATCATTCCCACCTAGAGCAATGTTTAAACATCTCCTCATAATCTTTTGTGAAAAGAGTTTATAGAAATAAGTCAGCGAAATTCAATATTTTCATCATAGTAGGTCTTCGGATGTCGTGTGGGTCCTTCCTAATTTTAGCACCGCCAGCACTTTCATAACACTGACAATGAAGGCAATCATCACAACTGAAAAAAATCCATTTCCCAGTGTGCATATCTACAAAAAAAAATCCCTTTATTTTACCTGACAGCTTTTCACTGTTTGCCTCAAACATCCTTCCTCCAGGGGATAGACATGTGGGATCTTTAAGGTCAGCTACCCTTAACTAGTAAAATAAAGGGAAAGAACCTCAACCAGACCTAGCGAGAATGGCTGAGACCATCTCTTGTTCTTCCTGATAAAAATGCATGGCAAACCCGGGCAGCACGCTGGAAGCATGGACCAAATTCCATCAACCTTAGCCATACTTGATAAACTCTGATGGATCCTGGTAGAAACAGAGAGAAAGGCAGGAGTCAAGTGGCTGGTTACCATCTGGCGCTGACTGCAGTCACCATGGGCAGGAAGAAAGGACACAATGAAGCCTTAATGCACTCAAGCTCAGGGACGACGGCAGTAGCCCCAAGAGCAGACCCAAGTAACAACAGAAGTTGACTTCAAGCTCACTTGAGATGGTTTCTGACATTGGAATTTGAAATAACCTAAGCAAGAGAGTAGTAATGATTGATAGGTAGCCTTGGCATACGTGGGAGTGGAGCTGGTTCTTAAAGAGGGCTGTAAATAATTAATATGGAAATGCAGAATGAAAAAGGACAGAGACAGAATCTTGGAGCCCATCAGTATCCGCAGAGTGAGAGAATGACTGGAAGCTGGTGAAGACAGAGAAGGTGTGTCAGAGGCATACCACAAAGAGTGCAGAGACATCAAGAAAGGAAGATGTCAAAATTGTATGGGCAGTTCCTCCCCATGATGCAGGGGCTGAAAATAAAGGACAAACATGAGCCACTAGCTTTGCAAGACATTCGAAAGCTTTGAAGGAAAGGCCAGATTAAACTGGGTTAAAAAGTCAACTGGAGATGAAGCACAGAAGATGTAAACTATTTTTCAAGAGGTTTACACTAAAGATAGAGACAGAAATAGGAGAGCAACATGAAAAGCCGGGGGTGCCTGGTGAGGTCAGCTGTCGTTCCTGCTTCATGTTTGCCCTTTAACTTGTTTTGAAACTTACATGTGTTTGTGGAAAATGGAGGGGAAATAAGTCATAAAGAAACTGGGAAAAGGGGACATCTTAGATGAGGCAGGCATAGGGGGAGACTTGAAGGGATAATTTTGGCAAGGAAAGGAGTGCCTTCCTACAGCAGGAAGAGACACTGCTCCTATAAAGGGCCACAAAGAGAGAAGGAGAGAACATGGGGAATCTAGGTCACTTGGTTGGGTGTTTTATTGTACCCCTTTCTCTAATTTTAGCAGTTCTATGATGATTATCTATATTCCTAATACATAGTCCAAACCCCAGGTAAAGGAAATCCATGTGTCAATACCATCATGTAATTATTCCTCCTGTCACCTCAGAGCAGAACGCCTACGCTCCGTGGACATTATCACTTCTGAACACAAAAGTGAGTGTCAGCTCTCAATCAAACACTGACAGAAAAGGATCCCCAGCCTTTGCTGGAAGGAAGTCAGAAAGACACCTCCCATACACCCCACCCCCACCCTCAGGGTGTTAAGGCTTTAACCATCAGTCACAGCCACTTACTTGGGGAGCTGCTTAAAGCCACTCTACTGGATGGCTCTTCTTCTCTGAGACCCTCCCCCATTACCCCGTGGCTTAGGACAACTTGACCTCTGTTTCACTTGCTGGAGGCCATAATCCCCCCTCTCTCATATGGGTGCATATGTACATACACAAGGTTACATTAAAATAGAACCTGCAGACAATGTTTCAGCCTTCACTCCAAAGGGGACCATTTAATGGCTGTTTGTATGCTCTGAGAATGTAGCGACTAATCACAGGGTCAACTTTAGACTGAATCCCTCCAGAAAGGAGGGTCAGAGCATCTCACTGCCATATAAGCATAGGTTACAGTGATTGGCTTCTACATATTCATGCAAGAGTCTCATATTTTTAGCTCTCCTACATAGGTCTAGGATCTATTTTAAGATAGTCTGTGCATGATATGACTAAGGGGACTGTGCTTATGTTTTTCAATATGGAAACTTAGTTGCATTAGTACTGTTCTTAGAATTACTGAAAAGGAAGTCAGGGGTGGCGGGTTAATTCTCTGCTATTGATTTAAAGGCCTGGTCAACGAATGTCTGAACGTCCTTGTCTTTATTACGGTAGTATTGCACGTTGTGAACGTGAAAGATATGACTTCATAATCTTGAGTTAGCTATTCTGGATCTCTTAAATTTCATCATGTGGATTACAGAGCCAGCATCCTAGCAACTGCAAAGAATAAACTGAGACTGTGATGTGCACTGCTGTGAATCTGTCCATCAAATAGTGGACTAGCACCGACGAGCATTCGTGAATCTTCTAGACCATGGGTGTGGGGTGCTGAGGTGCTTTGCCACTTATGCTGGGTATTGTTAAATTTTTGAAGACTTGCACTTTTGAGAGCCTAAAATTTGAACTTCCTCTACTTGATCTCAGCCCATAGGCTGAGAAATAACAGCTCATTCCTTCTCTGTTAAGCTGAGACAGAGTACTGTTGTTTTCTAGCTTTAATAGTGCTGTCTATAGAGAACCAACGGATGATACTACATGATGATCTTGCGTCCATGAAGCTTTATTCTCTCTCTCTCTCTCTCTCTCTCTCTCTCTCTCTCTCTCTCTCTCTCTCTCTCTCTCTTCCTGTGACTGAGAAGGTCAGAGGTCTTCTGGGTCTTCTCCAGTACCTCTCCACCTTTCTTTTTGATCCACAATCTTCCCTCTGCTGAAGATGGACATTGACAACTGTCTAAGAGGATTCTCCAGGAGGCCCCAGGGACCCTCCTGCCTCCTCCCTCCTGTGCTGGAGCTACAGATCTGTACTTTGCATGCCTGACTTTTCTTTTTATTAATGAGGATGTTAGGGATCAAGCTCCGGTTCTCATGGCTGCACTGCCAAAAACAGTATCTCACAAGCCCCATCTATTCACTTAGATGTTCAGGGTTTTCTATATAGAATTTTTATGTCACCTCAAGTTGAGAGACATTTGCATCTTTCTTTTTAATGTATATACCTTTCACTGACTTATTTTTGACAAGTACTCTTGGCAATGATTTCTAGTACTATGTTGAATAAAAATTTTGGGAGCAGAAATTCTTTTTCTTGATCTTAGCAGAAAAAAAATCAATTTTTTACCTTTAAAGATGATGGTTGTTACTGCTCCTTAACCAAATGGGGAAGTTTCCTTCTAGTTTAATTTATTTAGTATTTTTATGAATAATATTCATTCATCTACAAGTTTTTATGCTTCTACAAAAATATTTGTATGTTTTTATATACTGCTGCTATGATGTGTTCCTTCTTCCCATTTCCGCTTATTTGTATTTTATGTGTTTGACTGTTTTGCCTGCATTTATGTCTGCGCATCACATGCATGCTTACTGCCTGCAGAGGTCAGAAGGAAATGTTGGATCTTTTGGAACTGGAGTCACCATGTGGGGGCTGGGAACCGAACCCAGTCCTCTGCAAGAGTAACAAATGCTTTTAACTGTTGAGCCAACTCTCCAACCCCTGATGTGTTCTCCTAATGGATCTGTGGATGTTAAAACATGATTGATTTACCAGGACAAGTCACATTTCCACGTGCTGTTTGAATTTTGTAATATTTTTGCCTTGTATGTATTAGAAAAAGTGTTTCCCTTGCTCATTCCTTATTGCCACTTCTTGAATGGGTTTATAACAAATGGGCAGTAGTTTCTTAAATGTTTGGCAATGTTTACCATTGAAGTCAATGACCTTACAGTTTAGTTTTTCTGTATGTACATTTGTAAAATTACTAAGTAAGTATCTGTATTTTCTCTTTAGAGCATTTTAGTACCTCTTGAGTCCACGATGCTGCTCTGCTGGTGTAGGAGGTCCTTCTCTTTGTGTGTTGCTTTCATTGGTTAAATAAAGAAATAGCCTTGGCCTTTTGATATGGCAGGACTTAGATAGGCAGGGAAAAGAGAACGGAATGCTGGGGAGAAGGAAAGTATGGCAGCCGCCATGTTTCTCCTGCCAGAGATGGACGCTGGTTAGACTCATGCCGGTGAGCCACAGTTAAGTGTCAATACACATTAATGGAGATGGGTTAAAATAATATGTGAGAGTTAGCCAATAAGGGTCTGAAGATAATGGGTCAGGCAGTATTTCAATGGATACAGTTTCTGTGTAATTATTTCAGGAGTTAAGCTAGCCGGGCAGGATGGAACAAGGGGCCCTGAGCCAGAAGGACGAGAGCCGGGTGGGTGGAGACTGGGGCCTGCCTGCTCCTCCTCTCTTACTACACTCTGCGTCTTTCTTGAATTATGTCTACATCATCTAAGTTATTCAAATAGTTGGTACCCAGGTATTAATAATATTCACACAATTATTTCTGTGAAGTTATGGTCAATATCCTTTTTACTTTTGCAATATCCATTGTTGACTTTAGCAATTTTATCTTCTCTTATTTTCTTGTACAGTTCAGCTAAAGTTTTGTCAATTTTATTCATATCTGTTTGTCAAATAGTTTTTATGTTCCTATAAAAGACTGTCAGGTTTTCCCCCTTTGGGCTGCATTTACGTACATGCATCATGCCTGGTGCCTGCAGAACTCAGAAGCATCAGATCCCCTGACATGGTAGCTACAGCTGGTTATCATTGAACCGACTTTCACTTTTCTTCATTTTCTTCATCATCAATATTTAATTGATTCCCACTCATCTGTAATCATCTTCATTATTTTCTTCTTCTGTTTCCTTTGGGTTTGATTTTCCTCCCCCTTTTCCTATATCTTAACATAGACGGTAAGATTATCATGTGTCATTGCCTTCTTTTTAGATACAGGCATTTAAACTATGGCTTAGAAGTATTTATATCTGGAAACGATCTCTACAGTATGCTTTGGATGAGCCCAGTGCATCTGTCTCAGTCTTTCTCCTGTCACCCCATGATTTGTTCTTCCAATCTGGTTACTTGAGTGTGTTCATCTTGATATAGCTTTTAATTTCCTAAATTTATTTCTGTTATAGATTTCCATTTTAATCTTATTATGATCAAATACCATGTATCATATAATTTCAGTCTTTTAAAATTTAAGATTTGTTTCACCGTCTAGCATCTAATTCATTATAGAGAATGGGCCATGTTTACTTGAGAATAATGGATGTTCTGCTGTAGTTTGTTGGGATGTTTCGTGGCTGGTTTTTGTTCTGGCCTAACTCAGGAGCTATTCATTCCCCCTACTTCCTGATATCACATTCCCAGTTTCACGTTATTGAGAGTGGGATAGTGACAGCCTACAGTATAGCCTACAAATTTTCTTTTTAAACTGCCTGTTTACCTTCATTTTGGTCACGTTTGCTTAGGTGTTTAGGGTCCCTATAATTTTATAACAATATTTTCATAAACTTTATATCTTCCTTGTAGATCGATCCTGACTATTTTAAAATGTGATTGAACTATATGCATCTTTTCTGTTTGAGGTTTATTTTGTGGCTGGCCACCCAGCTTCTTCATTTCTCTTTGTGAGGTACACCTTTTTCCTTTGCCACATTCATATATAAAATGTCTTTAATATATAGCACACATTTGTAATGCCTATTTAATTCAGTTTAATGGTTTCTGCCTTGATTGAGTTGTTTGATCTTATCACATTTAATGATATTAGTATACTTGAATTTTCTTTTTTCTATTGCATATGTCTCATATATTTTCCTCTAGTTCTACATTTTACCAAAATAAATATTTTATGCTCCAGTTTTAATTAATGAAATGATTTTTTTACTGTTTCTTAAAAAATATTTTACTAGTGATTGATCTAAGATTCAGTGTATATATCATGACATATAAGACTATTCATCTCTCCCCCTCCACACACACACATTATATTAGTTAGCTTTGCATTGCTATAATAGAGACCCTGAAGTATCTTCACTTTATAAAGTAAAAAGGCTCCTTCCTCTCGCAGTTTTGGAGGTTTGTGGGTTTAGCATTTTCCAGGCTTGTCCTTTTTATAACGATCCTCTTAATGGAAATTTATGAGGTTGCACAAGAACTACCACGGAGTCCTATGCAAAATGCCTCATGCCTCAGTGACTAAATTAACCTCAAAGAGATATAGAAAATATTTTATATACTCCTGCTTTTTACTCTTTTTCTATTTTTCTTATACATATTATATTCTATATGCATTATAATCCAATAAATAGCAATATTTTGGATGCATTATTTTAATTGTGTGGGTTTTATAGAACTGAAGGAAAGAAATGCAAGTACATATTTATAGTTTGCTGTATTAATCATCTTATTTACCATTTCTTATTTTCTTTATTTATTCCTGTAAACTGAGTTACCATCTGGTGTCATTTCATTGCGCTTCTGCAGCTTCGCTCCCATCCACCTCTTTTATCGCTCTTCTTGTCAGATAGATTGCATTCCTGGATACTATAACTGCAACAATACAATTGTATACATATTGTCCTCTACAATTGCTTTGTAAATCAGTTAAGAGAAGAAAGAATAAGCATTTACACTGCCTTTTATAATTGCATAATTACTTTTATCAGGATTATTTGCTTTCTCCTGTTGATTTGAATTACTCTCTAGGGTCACATCCTTTTGTTTGGAATAATGCCCTTTAAATTTTTCTGTGAAGTGGTATGCTTGCACAAGTTTCTCATCATCTTTGTTTAGATAGAACTATGCTTATCTTACATGCACTTTTCAGAAACGAAATCGTGGGTTTAAAAGCATTTTTTAAATCACAACAAAATGTAAAGAAAATGTTTCAATATTCTCTATCACCTCTGCCCTTTGACAACCTGGAGTCCCATCCTCACTCCCCAGCAGTGTGATGCAATGTATTTGTTTTAGTTGGTGAAGCTGACTTGACAAACAGTAATCACCCAGATTTTGTATCAGGTTCACTCAGCGTTCTGGTGTCATACACCTTCTTTGACAAATACACACTGACATGTGTTCACAAATACAGAATAGGCACATTGCATTCAAATTCCTTTGTGTTTTGCATTTTCTGTCTCTTTTGAGATCCAACGTCTGACACCCTCTGGACTCCTTACCATGTCTGTATCTGCCTTTCCCAAATGCCATGTGGTTGGAGTCCTACAGTATGAAGCAGTTACAGCTTGGCTTCATTTGCTTAGGAGTGTTCACTTGTGTTTCCTCCAAGCTTTCTTGGTTCAATAGCTCATTTCTTTTTAACGCTTAATAGTATTTTATTGTCTGTATGTACCACAGTCTATTTATCCATCCTTTTACTAAAAGATGCATCTTAGCTGCTTCCAAGTATAATGATTATGCATGAAGTTGCTATAAACATCCTTGTGCAGGTTTTTCTGTGGACATAAGGTTTCTTATTATGTGAGTACTAAAGCATGTGGTTTCTGGATTGTATGGCAAAACATGGTTGGTTTTGTAACAAACTAACAAGCTCTTCTCTGTATTACATTAATCTGTAACTTTTGATTTTTTTTCTTTTTAAAAAATTAGTGTGTGTGTGTGTGTGTGTGTGTGTGTGTGTGTGTGACCAGAAGAGGGCATCATAGCTGCTGGAGCTGTGGTTGCAGGTGATTGTGACCCACTGGACACAGGAGCTACAAAACAACAAGTGCTCAATGTTCTTAACCACTAAGCCATTTCTCCAGTCCCCCTACCATATTTTTTTCCTTTTTCTAAAACTTCACCGACTTGATTCCTGTGACTTTAAGTCTTCAAGCTGAATAGTGCTCTTTCCAGATTTGTTTTCCTCCTTCCATATTCAGTGACTATTCTAGCTTCTTACTTTACCATACAAACTTTTAGCTTATCAACCAAATAGCTGGCAATGGCTTTTGTGCATTTCACTGACTGCACAGATCAAGTTGGGAAGAACTTGTGAGAATTGGACCTGCCTGAGAGTGAATGATTGTTATTTAGTGTGTAAGAATGAGTTTTTTCACTAGCACTTTATATTTTTTCCGTGGGTAGTTATTGTATATCATAGGCTGGCCTTGAACTCCCTATTAATCTCAGGATGTCCTTGAACTCCTCCTTCCTTTAACTCTCAAGTTCTGATTATAAGCACATCTATGCATGACACAAAGTGTTGCATGCTGGGTGTTGTGGCACATGGCTTTTATCCCAGCATTGGGGAGGCAGCGGTAGGTAGATCTTTGTAAATTCCAGGCCAGCCTGGATTAGTGGCGTAATCCAGGCCACTCAGGGTTACATAGTGAGACCCTGTTGCAGAAATTAATTAGCTAATTAAAAGACAAGTAAAAATATTTTCCCTTTTGTATTTTACCTTACATCTTGCTGCCTTGTTATAATTGCTTATCAGTTCTTCAAGACTGTGTGGCTTTATTTCAGATCCCCTGTATAGGCTATCATGCTATCTGTGTATTTTAGATTGTAGCTTCTATAATGATTCAACCTTTCAGAGACTAGTTTTGACTTGTTTAGTGACCTATTCTCTTCCTAATTATGGTTTCTGGTTCATTTTGTCTCATCAACTTCTACACTTGATGGTTCAGGTGTGGTAGTGTATTTCCTGTTTCACAAAGATTTTTATGGTTTCATAAATGTTTTACTTACTTTCAACCTTATATTAATCTTTAAAGGTCTTCACAATATATATTAGCACACACAAAATAATTAGTTTATCTTTAGAGTTTTTTTCTGTAACTGAGTCAAGCTTTAGTGGGGTCTGTTCAATGAAGAATCACACAGCTTGGTCCCCAGAAGATCAGACGAAGGAATAGGCATGGATTTTGTTTCCTTGTTTTTAATACCTCTGAATTTTTTCAGTCTGCCACTCTCTTCTTGCTATGTGGCTTTTCCCACACATGCTTCTACCACCGTGGTCCGATCTTCATTGAGAACCACATTAGAAGATGGAAACATGTTCTTGAATCTTTAGAACTAGGAGTTAAAGAAACCTATGTTCTCACTGAAGTAACCAGTCTGGGACATTGTATTACAGCAACACACACACACACACACACACACACACACACACACACACACACACACACACAACAAACAAACAGATGAATACATGAATTCTAGAGAAAAAACTTAAAAGGGCAATGGATTTTAAAACAAACATGCTAAAACTTCAAGGTCAAAGATGATACTAGTTTGGGGGTGGTATGTACCTGTTTGTACCAACCACTCTGGAGACTGAAGTATAAAAATTACTTCAACTGTGGAGCTTGAGAAGACTGGGATATATATATATATACTAAACAAAAGAGATCAGCTTTTACTATAGTCCTGAAGAGTCTAGAATCATATATACTTAATTAAGGCAATACCAGGCTAATTTACTTTGGAATGTCAGCATCTCCAGTGACTAGAAAACATGTTCAAAGTATTTCTCATTTCACTGATGACTCTTTGAATAAGAATCCCAGTTCTCTTTTCCAGCATAGAATGCTATTTGTTTAAAACCTCACTTTCCCTGTGGTTGTCCAGCATCACTCACTAAGGTCAGACATTACTCAAGGTCTCCTTGAGCTGTTTCTCTTCAGGATTTTGCTCTCCTTTTCTACTGGAGTCAGCTCTGCCTTTCCTTCAGGACTCTACTTCAGGCTGACCCCCTCCATGGAATTTGTTCCATATGACTGCATGTGGATCTTCCCTCTGGAGGCCAGGGATTCTCTATCTAGAATCCTTTGGTCTTCTAAGGCACTGACAATTAACTTGTGAACTAGTTACCCACTGTGTTATTTCTGGAGCCCGCAGATAGATTATTGACTCCTCAGTAGAGCTGCATGAGTCTTATCTCTCTTCCTACCTTCCACAGCTCAGTGTTGGAAGAACTTTAAACTCTCACATGAAATGCCCAACTGTGATAAAGAGGTATTTTCTTCTGGATAGATAATGAAAACAAAGGCTGTATCCTTTACAGTCTTTCCAAGTGATGGTTCTGTCAGAAACTCTGAGTATCTTCATTTCCTGAAGACACAAGTAGAATCTTGTTTTGCTCCTTTTGATGACTTAATAGGTTATGGTAGCACAATATGGCTTTAGACAGTATTTTAAAAATCTTTCTGACTTGCATATAGTTTTCTCTGTCATGTTTCTTATTTTACTTTCTTGTCCATGAAGTAATGTGCATGTTTCTAATACACTTAAATAAAAATAATACACCTTAATGACTCTATCTGTGTTGTGTGCATGCTGTCTAGTCCCTGAAAATAGCCTTTCTCTGCATGGTTTTGCTTCTATTCTTATGTCTACCATACTGTACTTCTGGTTTTCCACATGGTGGGCATACTCTATACTCTCGCTTTTATTAACCAGGCTCTTTTAATTCGAAACATGGAATGACCTTGTTGAGGAGGTTGCGCTTGTTGAGTTTTGCTCCTTTTCCAGGATGGAGGGACATGGCTGTCAGTGAAGGGTAAAGACAGCTGTTCACTCTCCAGAGCTGACGGCATGCTGCTTTCTCATTTCCTCGGGCCTCTCTCATCTTTCCCGCATTTTTCTTTCAGCCTTTCCTCCCCTGCTTCAAACCACACGAAACCTTCATCGCCTCCTTCCACACCCGCACAAGGAGTGGTCTTCAGCCACTGACTGCTGCTGGCCCTAACTTATGTAGTTTCTTTCACTTCGTTTATTTCCATAGAATACAGTGCCGCTGCCACTGCTGTGGTTATTCCTGGTGACAAGCGTCATCACAAGAGCACTCGCTCTCTCTGCAGCAAGACCACCAGGGGTTAAGACCTTCATGTTTGCTGTGTCTAGTGCCCACCATAAACAAATGGGTGCTTATCACTTGGGCAGATGAGGAGTGGCTTCCTGCTCCAGGCAGCTACTCTAGGGCAAGTGTCCTACTATTGGTGGCTTCCAGATGTTTGTGTCTCTGTTTGGGAGAAACAGTAGCTTCCTGGTCACAAGACATGAACTCTTAGAGGCTCTAATTCTACGATGTGATTTTCTGAAGTTCCAACCTGCTTTGGGAGACATCGCTAGAATTGGGCAAAGCCATTTCATACCCCGTGTGAAATCATCTCTGCTAAACAGATAAACAGTTGCAGTGGATTCCGCTTTCTGTGAATGAAACCTGACTGACAAACGAGCCAACCACCTACTAGGGGTTGTCTGAAAGCAACTGGCAACACAGCTACCAAGGTCCTATTCATTGCTGAGTGAATATTCTCCTCAACATGTCAGGAGAGAAAGCTCCATTATTCATTTTCTGGCGCTGCATCTCCTTGTGTGCATTTTCATTAAAGCCATCGTTTGTCATGTTAAGCAGCTGTTGCAACATAAAGAGTAGCTGTCAAATAATATGGCATTTGGAAATAGTGACATTTTCCTCTTAATGTCTTTTTCCGCCATCTCTCTCTACCCTCTTTCAAACTATTGCTGCCGTGCCGATGTGCAGGGACCGTCAGCCTGACAAGCGACTCTGTTTGCCACTGAACAAAAACCGAACTGAGAACAGACCCTTCCTTGTTCTCAGTGAGTTCCCTGATCTTCATGGGAAACCATAGCCCTCTTCTGTCATGGGTAGGAGGCACTAAACGACAGATCAGACCTTGGTTACCTTTGGCTCATAGTTTTGTCAACAGAAAGAGAACACCTGCCACCAAACAGAGTTGCCTGCCACCTGGTATCACAGTTTCAGAAGCATGGGCACACCCAGGTCTACAAAGAGCTTCCCACTGCCCGTCCCTGGCATGTTCCCCCCAGCTATCACTCCACACACCACATAGTGCCAGCAAGTGTGACAGTTTTGTGTTTGTTTCTTGTTTGTTTTTAATCAACTAGTGTAATGCTGCCAGAGCCTGCCTTGGCAACCTTTCTCTTCTCATTGATGAAGCCTCTTCATTCCCAATTGTTAGCTGTATCCTGGCCTGGATTGCAGATAGATGTTGTCTACACTCTAAAGAATTTTATGGGGCTCACGTTGCTAGTCCGGGGAGAAAAAAACAGGTTTTGTCACACAATGCAATCATTTCCCCTAATGATAAAAACCACTAATTTCAATATCCTGTTTATATGGCCATCATTCCACTGCCAGTTCTCTTGTGCGACGACAGTTCCCATCACGCTGTATGTTTGTGCACTAGAAATCCCCGATCACTAGCCTTATGACTCCATCGCAATGCACGTACTCCGTACTCCCTTCACTTGCCTTTGAAGCCGCTGTGGACTTTGTAGCTTAGTGTTGTCATTATCTCAACACCGTAGACACCCTTGTTCATTAACCTTTTCCTCACAAACGTGCACTCCAATTCCAGCCTTGGAGAAACACAGCCTTCTACTGTCTGAGTCCGCAGCTGAATGACAAGCACAATTAGGGACACACACAGCTGATTGGGTTCTGCAGAAGCCTGGGTTCTCCGAGGTCAGGAGCGCTCACCCTCACCCTCTCTGTTTACACCGTTCATTGGTCAACTGCTGTTCCTACTCTCCATAATGCCTTTTCCCAACCTTCTCCATTATCATCTCAGTCATACGAACACGTCTCCTGTCATCTAGGTCCTGTCACTCCCCATCCATGGACTCCTGCTCCCAACAGACATTCACCATCTTCTTTCAAGAGAAAGAGAAGCCACTGCAAGGAAACCTCTGACCAAGCCTACCAAACTACTTCTGTGTGGATCTGCCTGCTTTTTACCTACTCAGGAGATGCCACACCCCCTCCCATACTGACTGATAAACCTGCTGTGCTTCAGATTTCAGCCCATCCTGATAGCTCAGGAGGATTATTCTAATGATGACTTCTCATCGCTTTATGGGTTATATTTTACTGTACCAAGGTCACCCTTCCTATTGGTCTTAAATATTTACTGTTTTTTACGTGGGCCTTCATCTTTCAGCCATCTTTCTACAGTTTTTCCTCGTTTCAGCCAAATGTCAGACAGGATTTTCAAAAAAGAGGAAAGAATATAAACACAGTACCCACTCAAAATTCCAAAAACGTGGAAAATCAATCCTGAAAGTATTAGAATGAACCCTGATGAGTTTAGAGGTAAATAGCTACAAGTCAATAGAAAAAACATGTAAACAATGACTGGCAAGAACAGGGATATGTAGCCATGTGTAACTTTTAGCAGAGGCTGGCAACAGAGCTCTATAATTCCAGCTGTTTGGAAGGCTAAGGTAGGAATTTCATCAGTTCATTATTAGCCTGGGTGATTTGGTGAGATCTGATATCATAATTTTAAAAAATAATAATATAATAAATAACAAAAATTAAGATTCTTTAATTACCCAGTTTACCTTCTTTCAACCTGAAGTTGCAAGCAAAATAGTCTGAGCATTTCACATCCCGGCCCATCTCTAATCCTTGGAAAATTTATTTCCCTGGAAAATATTCTTTATTCTGACTAGCTAGGTATTTTCTGAAATTAGTAGCTGGTCTCTTTCTTTCCCGTTTCACTCACCAGGGTTAGTGCAACACACCAGACATAGCTTCTGGGGGAAGAGGAGCCATTACCCAGTTCCCTATGCCAGACAGTACTTTTACACACGCCTGCCTATCCAGGTCTTGAAATGTCAGCTCAACGTTTATTTTTAGAAAGTCACTGATGACTGCTTTGGACTCATCACAGTTGCCTAACTTAAGACGTTACCAGGTCTGGCAAAAGAGAACCAGTCCAGCTGGGCAGTGATGGTGCACACCTTTAATCCCAGAACTCAGGAGGCAAAGGCAGGTGGATCTCTGAGTTCTGGGACATCCAGAGCTACACAGAGAAACCCTGTCCTGAAAAACAGAGAAAGAGGACAGAGACAGTCAGACAAATAGACACAGAGAGCATTAGTCCTTGGAGATACATTGTACTGGAAATCAGAATGACTGTATGACAACTGCTATGTCTGTCAGATTTGACTGCAGAGGATTATTTTGTCTTTTCTCCAGGGGACGGACAGTTACTGAACTTAGCTTTAAAACTGGACATATTGCAGCTGGAGGAGAGACTCAGTTAAAGAACACAGACTTGACTATCTTAGAATCTATTCTCTTAATAAAGCAGCCTTTGCTAAAAAGCTATTTTCCCATCTGTGAGTGTCTCCTATAAAAAAAACAACCAGCCAGTTATTAATCCTGAGTCACTGATGTGAGCAACATCATTTCACCTCTGACTTGCGTTTGTTCCCCTTGTGGAGGTCAAGGATAAGGTCAGCCTGTAGAGTAGATAAGAGCCCCCAAACTCCCATCATCAGGTGTTCTAGCGATTTGCAGAAAAATGGGATGATGGTTTTGTAATAGCTAATAGAGTTTCTGATTTAATGCAGCTGTTAGAAATTAGCAAGGACTCCATTGAAAGCTTCCTCGTCACTTATAATAAGAAGATAATAAATCACTCCCAGCACTTTCTGGCACTTAGGATCCTATTAGAAATGAAAGACTTGGTTCAGCTACTCTTCATAGTTTGTTTTTCATTTATTTATTAAATTACCTGATAAAGTTCAGGAGGGTAAAGGTATACAGCTTGCATTTTGCTTTCAAACATATAGAAAAGTGACAGCATCTCCATGGAATTCTTTATTTCAAAACTGGAATAGGGAGAGAAGTGGAGGGATATTCAGACAATGCCATAGGCAACTTTCTGCCATTTCCATCGTTTGGAGGACCGGTGACATATAACTGAAATCACGAGATGAATGGAAGAGCATGGTCTCCAACACTAGCTTCTTCTTGCCTAGGTGAGATGGACCACTTTCTCCACAGTTAAGGGCTTCGGTACTCTCATCAAGTCACCATCTCTCCCCAGTATCTACTTGCAAGGCTGCTGGTATGCCTAATAAAATAATATGTGTGAGAGTGTTCTGTAAATTGCCAGGCTCAACAGATGCTAGTTATTTTTGTTTATGAGGGGCTTTGTGTTTTTTTTTTTTCTTGTTGGAAACACTTATTCAAAATAGGAAGCACTGATTGCTAAGCTATTTACAGCTGCTTTGCTCCCTCTGCCCTAGGCTCCTAAGGAAGATCTATCTCTCATACTCGGCTGGGTCTCTGAACCTAATTCTCCACTGTGTCAATAACAACTAAATAATACCCTAAAATACCAAGAAACTGGAACTGGGCCAGATTCCATCTCGCTTTAACTCATAGGCATCTATCCATTTGAATTGCATTTCCCTGATCCCAAGAACTCATGTCACACTAACAGTACACGCAGCTACACATTCACTCATGTAGCCATATTTTTTTCATCTTCTCATAAATACACTTTGGCAGAACTTATGTCATCTGGTCCTTGAATTGTAAATATAAGGACGAGATATTTAGGAGCAGTGGGAGCTGGTGTTCCCAACAACAGCTGGCAGATATAATTATATAGCACACGTATAGGAGTCTTTGGTGACCTACCTGATCTATGTACTTGCTAAAATAGGAAACAGGTTCAATATATTTAATTCAGTTTAGAAAAGTATTTATTACAATGGCTCTGAGCAGCTTAGAGCCATGGTGAATTGAAAGAAATATGGTGAGGTTCTTCTCTCTCTCTCTCTCTCTCTCTCTCTCTCTCTCTCTCTCTCTCTTTCTCTCTCTCTGCTATAGTAGTTTGTAATCTCATAGAAAGATGATATGCACATAGGAAATTACTGGGAGACATATAATTGACTGATGTGGGCCAGAGTAGATATGGAACTCCTGATAGAAAATGCAGGACCTGCTGGAAATGGTTTGCCTCAAAGGAAAGAATGAGAAAATGGCACTGTCAAATTGGTAGAAGGAGAAATGAATACAGGACAGAGGAGGGCTGAGGAGGACGGACAGTTGCCTGACAGTGACAATTATTCTTCAGAGCAAAGTGGCCAATAGTCAATGACCAGTGAAGTATGAGGTCCAAGATGAGATAAAGACTGGGCAATAGTGAAGGCTCCTATCCCCATCCCCTGTATCTGAACTCCCCTTCTCTTTCCTAATGTATCAGGAGCACTCCTGCCTCTGTACTCGTGAAATATCAGTGTACCTTATGAATATGCACATCTATTATGTGCTAATCAAGAATTAAAACAAAAATATAAAGAAATGGAAATCTAATTACTCTGATTTGATCATTACTCATTGTATACACACTTCAAATTATCACACCATACCCCATAAATACTTGCAATTAAAATAATAATGATTTTTAAAGTAGTGAAAAAAAGAAAATTTCTCCCTTTCAGCATACATGACTGGCTCTAGATTCCCTTAGATGGCTCTTTAGAACTGCCACTCTACCACATGGGCATGACCTGCCCCACCCCAGTCTTGTAATTTTCTTTTTAGCGTACGTCTCTACCATCAACTATGTTTTCACTTATTTATTTGTTCATTATTTATTGCCTTTGCCTCTAGAACAAAATAAAAATAAAAAAAAAAATAAAACCTCCACAATCAAAAAAAATGTGGAATTGAGGAAGTAGACAGGAAGGTGTTGAGAATATAGTTCTGGAAGCCATGGGGTACATGCGCTAAAACAGTCGGAGCTTGGAGGAGAAGGCAATATTTAATACAAGTGCTATGAAAAGAAGCCGTAAGTGAAGGGGCTGAGGACTAGGATGGTGGGTGGAAAAAGCTGCAGATGGAAAAGTGAAGTGTTTAGGACAAGACTAAATAGTCTGTCAAATGTCATCAGCTAAAGAAGACACAGGGGAGTTGAGGAAGGGTGAATCTGGAGTTTGGGAGACATTTGGCACCTCGAGGAGATGGCTTTCACGGTACTAGAGAAGGCAACAGCCACAAGACAGTGCCTGGAAACACTCAGGAGCTGAAGTCTGGCAGTCCACCAGATTTTCCCATCCTGCTCCAGTCTTGTCCTGCTGAGTAGAAGAGGGTTGTGAGCAGCCTATCCAGAACTCCTCCACCTCCACCGAATCATGAAGAGGGAGAAGGGAGAGGCCTTTCTGCATAATAAAAACCAGGCATCAAGAAACTCCCTCTTCGTTTCTTAATTACAAGTTTATATTCAATTCCTGCAAGGGAGATTAAAGTTTGGCATTTTATGTTATTATTAAACTATCATATTAATAATAGCCCTGACATCTTTAATACTTCAGCTAGAAATCATTTATTTCTTCTAGAAACAAGAAGAGGAAGTGGGCAGAGAATTCTGTGTTTTTATTTGTCTTAAATATTTCTTGTTTTCTAAAACATGGGCCCTGTGGATTTATTACTGGTAAGTACTTTGTAATGAAGTGTTAGCAAGGAAGGCACTTGAAGTGCCTTTAGCAAGTTTAATTTTTAAGTGCATTATACAGTCAGGAAATTGACATTAAATACAGGCATGTACCATCCCCTCTCTGTTCTCCCTCAGTGGCTTCCGGGCCATCTCTGCTCTGCTCACAAGCAAGAGGTAATTTGTTAAATGCTCAGTAACAAATAGGCCCAAGGGTTTCCCTTCAATTTACTGTGGCACTGTGGACAAGAGCCAGGATGTCGGCTCTGAATCTTGAAGGGGATGCTGGCTTGACTGCTCTCGTAAGCATGTATTAGGCATTTGTCTCCTGCCCTGCACAGTCCTGTGCACAAGGGAAGACACAAAAGCTGCATAAAAGGTACAGTTTGGAAAGTGAGTTCATTACCATTATTTCATTAAGACAGAGAAGATGATCCAGAGCAATCAGGAAGTAGACTTTGAGACTTGGCAGGACACTGTTGTGGCACAAGTAACCACACTGAGGCTTTGACAGAACCATAAAGGACAGGGGTCAGACCTGTGTGACAAAGTAAGAATGCTGAAGGGAGGAGAGGACTGTCTTGGCTAATGGAAGCCTACGTCATGGGCCATGTTCACAGTCGGCATACCCACGGAGACAGCAGAAAATAATCTGGCCTGAAGCGGGAGCTGGGGAAGCAATGAGAGCCAAGGAACATGGGCAGGAAAGGACCTCAATGGCCTGAGAGACAAATGGTCTCACACAGTAGGTGTGCAGACAGGAAACTGCACACTCGCATGCAGTTATCGGCTGGCTACTTGCCCAACACATATTTACAGGGATATAGTTTCATAGCTTCATGTGCAATGACTACAGAAAAGAGATTTCATGAGGAAAAGCAGAAAGATAGCAAGGACTACCGTTTGGGCTCATGAATGATGAACTCATGCCCAGCTAATTCTAGGAGAAGGGCGACAGGTGAGCACTAAGTACAATCTCCAGATCAAAGTGGACGGAAGACGGCAAGCTACGTCAAATACAACATGAGAACGGGGAAGAATAATGTAAAGTCATTTCTATTTGTGAGGCACTACATTAGGCAACTCCCATTTTCATAGCTTACCTTGAAAGGAGGGAAGTCAGGATTTAGAGTTTTAAATTAGTCCCACCAGATCCCATATCAACTTTGTGTAGTTGAGATGCGCATGCAGGCTCTAGGCTCTAATCCCAGGACATTTTCTACTGTTTAACTCTCAGGTAAGACGAGGCTTAGGCCTCACCACTTCCCTGGATGCATTTGAGCTCACTGTATCTTCTCTCCATTCCTCAGAGCCCAGTGCTCCTCATGCAGGCACCATTTTGCTCTGCCCATGGTGCACAATTCCTAGGGCCCCTTGTTTATCTCCTCTTTCCCTTATACCTGAGAAGACTTGAGGACTTATCACACATATCACGCACACTGAGGAGCAGTTCAAATTTCTTACAAATGCAATCACTCCCTCTTTTAAACACCAACTCCTCTGCCTCCCAATTCTATCTGTAACTGTGACTGCTTGCATGCTTGTGCCAGCTACAAGGTTATGTGGCAGCTTTGAGAATTACGGGGCTTTTGCCAGCCAACAGTCTTCATAGTTCCACTGTAAGAGGGATTTCTTGGGTAAAAAGCTAAGTAAAATGAGAGGCCTCAAGAAAAAGAGGAATTCATTGTAGATACATAAGTCTGTGAAACAGGGGCTTTCATTGTACCATGAACCTTAACTTGGAGGCAGGAAAACTGGGTTCTTCATTCAAACCCAAATTCACACTCTGGACCTCATTTCTTCCTTGGAACTATAACTCTTGGAATGTGGTAGACTCTAAATCTCTTCATTTTCAGTATTCTGCTACTAATATTTCCAGTCATAAAATAATACTCAAGTTTTTTATTTGCTTGATAAACCAAAATTTTTTCAGTTTGTAAAGAGTCAGTCCAACATGGTCTGTGACTCAGCACTTAAGAGCTAGAGATGGGAAGATCATGTGTTTGAAGCCAGCTTTAGGTACAAACTAAAATTTGGAAGAACCGAGGATGTAGCTTAGTGGTTAGACACTTACGTAGTATATATAAGGCCCTGGATCCCATTCTCTTATTGCACAAAAGCAAGCAAACACACAAACAAACAATTTCATTTATTGCAGCAGTCAACTTTAGTAAGACAGCTCAGCTGATCCCTCTTGTACATGGGCATGCCTCTTTTCTTGGGCCCCTGGGCTCCTTGTAAAGCACAGAGCTAAAATTCTCATTCTCAGCTTGGGAAATGTGCTGTGGCTCATTTGCATAACAATTACATGCATTAGAAAGGCTACTGATTGGAGCATTCCTTGCCAAATTATGATAGCTCTTTGAATGGCATTGCTTTCCTGCCTCTGAACAGCTGCTAGCGGTGCTCAGAGTCCTCACTCATCCTGAGACTGGAACTTTCAAGTCAACATCCAGCCTCTCAAGTTACTTTGCAAGTGCCGTCCCAGCATCTCCCCTTATCAAAATCTCTGCCAAAGACCATGCCAAGGGATCTTCCCAGGCAGGACAAGGACTCTCCCAGTACCAGAGTTCTAGAAGGGAAACAAAGACAGGGACAGCACACTGGCTTGATTCTTCTGGGCTTGGTCCAGGCTTGGTACCTGCTTGACCAAGTTTCCATTTTAACAAAAAGTCAATTATTTACTTGAGAAATATGTAGCTGCTGCTTTGTGCCAGTATCATACCAGGTCCTGGTCACAGGAGATGAAAAAAGAATTTATATTGTTCTGCGATGCACATGCCTGTTCCACTGCCATATATGCCATGCAAGCTCCTGGACCACAGGAGTCCTTCTGCATGTTTCCATTACCTCATCCCCATGGAACATCTTAGTGGCTCTAGCACTCCTGTCTAATATTTCTTCTTCTCCATGTCTCATTTTACGTATATAAATTTTCCCACTACATATTTTTCAAAGGAAAATGACATATTTTCTCTACACATGGTTATATGTATTTATAAAGCTAAGCCAATTACGTTGGTTGTCTATCACTGTGCAAGCAGTAAGAGTGGCAAACTTAAAGAAAGGAAAGCATTAGCCAGCCTTCTGGCACTGTGACAAAACACCCAACGCCATCAGCTAATGAGAGAAAAGGTTTACTTGAGCTGATGGTTACAGAGGGTTCAACACGTGGCTGATTGTCTCATTGCTTTGGGCTTTTGGTAAAAATGTGTGGCTGAGAAGGTGGGAGGGGAACATCTTCAAGGACATACCCCCAGGATTGAACAGCTCACTTTGTCCTACTGGTTATCACTTCTGAAGATCCCTTGGCTTCTTCAGAGGACTCAGGCCAGCAACCAAGCTTCGGCATGTGAGCTTTAGGTGTCCGTTCAGATGAAATCACATTACCACATTAAGGATGGCATTGAGCAATCACCTTTTTAGTGGGTCCCCTTTGTGTCAGCTATCTTTCCTGCATCCACTTTGTTGAACTCAGAACTGTCTAGATTCTGCAGAAGTTTTCTAGGGGTTATGACCTTGCATTGACACGGAGGTCTTACTAATTCTAAAGGCCACAGCCAGGGTTGGTTGGTTTGAAGAGTACCTAAACACTAGAAAATACCTGTCTCATGGTGGACTTAGACTCCCCCAACCCCATGATCTATGCCAAATCCAGAAATATCCACTAAACATCCACTGCATCTACCCAGATTCTGGCGGGATATGCCACCATCTGCACCTGAATCTTCTATCTACACAGACACAAAGAGTTTGCAATTACAGCTGCATTTAGTTGAACATTTAATATCTTTAAGAATGCATCTCATAGAGTCCCTGTAACTACTGTTATTATTCATTCAACATGAATTTCACAAACAATTACTAGACCTTATGATATAATCTCAACAAATATTTTATATAGCCCATTACAACATTGGGGAAGAAACAAATAAGGCTAACTACAAAACATTAGTTAGGAGGAGATCACTGCATTATAAAGCATGGGAATATGTTATCATTTTATTTAATCCTTACAAAACATATCAATAGACTGTGAAAAATCCCTGCCCCCATTATTAACAGGTAAGAAAATTACATTTGAAATGTTAAGGAACTTTCACACGGCAAAGTAACTAATTGAAAGAACTGCAATTGGACCCTGCTGGTCTAAGAATATTGGCCAGTTGTAGTAAGGAGGCCGCTTGTTCATCTAGGCCACCCAGAACCAAAATGACCACACAGAAACTATATTATTCAAAACACTGCTTGGCCTATTAGCTCTAGCTCTTACATATTCATTTAACCCATTTTTATTAATCTGTGTATGGCCATGCGACTATGGCTTACAAGCTAAAGTTCTGGTTCTGTCTCCAGTGGGACTACATGGTGTCTCTCTGACTCCACCTTTCTTTCTCCCAGCATTTATTTTAGTTTTCCCTGCCTACCTAAGTTCTGCCCTGCTATGGTTCCAAAGCAGATTCTTTATTCATTAATGTTAATCACAGTATACAGAGAGAAATCCCATATCACCTCCCCTTTTCTGTTTAAATAAAAAGGAAGGTTTTGTTTTTAACATAGTAAAATTACATATAACAAAACAGTTATCAAGCAAGAATTACAGTTACAATATTTATTTTATCTTTTATCATAACTAAGGAAAACTATAACTATAAATTCTTCAATTTCATCAAAGACTCCAGAAGGATATAATATTACCTACGTAAACAATAAGTTTATTGTAAGCAACTTCCAAAACTCTAGAATTGACAGAGACATCTTGCTACCTGGATAGTCACCCAAAGTTCTTTTGTACCTTTGGGGCATCCATCATCAGCCTGCAGGCCTATAGTATCCAGCAGACTTTTCCATGAAGCAGGAAATTTCAAACACAGTTCCACCTATATTGGCAGTTTGGCAGTCACTATTTTCTGTGCCTTGTAGAATGTCTTGTAGACTCTTTTATAAAGCAGGAACCCCAAAGGATCGTATCAGCTTTAGGCTACTTTTGCAGTCATTTTTCTGCTGGTCCTGCATGTCCAGTTCATCAAGCATTCCAGGAAAGACCAGTTTCTTGCCCAAATGGCTAACCAACTCCATGAAGAGCCTCTTTGATGCCCAACATCCTCTTGAAGTAAGTGGTGCTGCCAGGAGCAGATAGATGTGTCTCACTGTCATGAAAAGTCCTAAATTCTTAAAACACTTTAAATGCCATATTCAGTAGTCTTTGAAAGATTTGAAAAAATCCTATTCATCTGAAATACATCTCTATATATCTAGAAAATCTAACTAACATGACTATTATAGATGACTCTCTATTTACCTATATTTCTTAATTATACATTACATTTTTAAATGAGCTGCACAAGCACAGCACCTTAATCAAGAGCAGAAATATATATACACAGTATAACAAAACTGACCTTAAATTCGTATCAGTAAACCAAGATCCATAGCAATGCAAATCTCTATAGCATATCGCCCTTTAAATGTAAAGAAACATTTATAAACAATATTTAGGAATATGGGCAAAGTTATTTTCCATACTGCTTCCTGCTGTCTATTGGGCAAAGTAATTTTTAGGGGTGTTCAAGGCAACCTTTCAGGGGGTCTTGGTCCATCAAAACATATTAGTCTAGAAGCAATCCACAGGTTCTCATCCTGTGTGGAAACAAAAGAAGAACCTCTTTTCTATAGCAACATATACTTAGACTCAAATTTTGAATTCAAGATACTTTTGAAATATATATATGTTGGCTTAGGTTAGCAGTTCCCATAATTAAATGTCTCTCTAGTCAAAAAATTCAAAGATAACACAATAATATACATAATCCAGACTCTCTGTGAATTTTCCATCTTTACATGGCTTGCTTTTACTCTATTACTTTTTCTACAAGTTTAATATTTATTATCTTAACTTCTTTAATCTATGACTGTCTGTATTCTGTCTCTTTAAACACTTTGTTTTATTTTTTAAAAAAACATCATTAACTTCTTTTTATAACTCTCTGTACTCTTTTTTCTTTTTTAAAAAATATTTATTTATTTATTATGTACACAATATTCTGTCTGTGTGTATGCCTGCAGGCCAGAAGAGGGCACCTGACCTCATTACAGATGGTTGTGAGCCTCCATGTGGTTGCTGGGAATTGAACTCAGGACCTTTGAAAGAGCAGGCAATGCTCTTAATTGCTAAGCCATTTCTCCAGATGCATATGTACATTTATTTAACACTGTGACCCATTTAGCAGTCTTTTATATCTGAATCTGTCCTATTGTGTATTTGTAAACTTTTACTGTCTTGAAGAGCTTTTAAAATGGTAAGCAGATTGTTTGTAGTGGCTCTGGATGTTGGCTTTGCCTCTCTCCACTTTTAAAATGGTAGAGGTACCATTACTGTCAGCCCTGAGACCACCAAGTAGGAGCTGCACTTAGCACTTTAACTCTGAGAATGAGCATGCAGCACATAAATCCTTTTTATCTGAATAATAGCTAAATATGTCATGTAGTGCACTGTGCAGCCTAGAAATATCTCTGTGTATGGTGCCAGGAATCTGCAATGTTCTCCTGCCTGTACACTCCTAGCAGTCCTGATCCCACTGCCCTCCCAGGCAGGGGACACTGAGCTGCAGGTATGGTCTCAGCTATTTTTCCAAAATGGTATACAAACACCTGGGCCCACAAAACCCATTCAAGTGATCCATTGCCTGACCTCCAGAACAAGTTAGAGTTCATGCCATCAGCACGGCCCAGGAAGCTTTTTTGTTTGTTTGTTTGTTACCACTGAATTATGAAAACCTCTCTTAAAGGAGCCATAGCATGCTGCCATCAAGCAAAACCCATTTGGAAAAATAAATGAGACTCCACTTTGTTTTCTAGTGTCTAGAGTTTTTTTTTAAAGCCCTCTTAGGTTTTACACGTATTTTAGCCCCACGTTGGGTGCCAATTTGTAGTAAGGAGGCCATTTGTTCATCTTGGCCGCCCAGAATCAAAATAACCACACAGAAAATATATTATTTAAACACTGCTTGGCCCATTAGCTCTAGATTTTTATTGGCTAACTCTTGCATATTAATTTAACCCATTTTATTAATCTGTGTATGGCCATATGGCTGTGGCTTACCAGCTAAAGTTCTGTGTCTGTCTCCAGCAGGGCTACATGGTGTCTCTCTGACTCTACCTTTCTTTCTCCCAGCATTTAGTTTAGTTTTCCCCATCTACCTAAGTTCTGCCCTGCTACAGGTCCAAAGCAGTTTCTTTATTCATTAATGTTAGTCACAGCATACAGAGGGAAATCACACATTAGCCAGTGCTTTTTCTGACTATATATACTGACTTCTAACCTCCTACTAGTGATGCTCACAAAGTTCTATCACAGGCCACCAGTTGCTGATTAGACTCCAAACAATGATTATCAACTCATCTCAGAAATTTTCTCATTGAGTTGAAAACATTTGGAAATATTTATATTATTGAGAATCCTTGTTTTGTATTTTTATTAATTTATTCTTTGCCAATTTCATACACACACATACACATGCACACACACCATGGTCACACACATACATACACACACATACACACACACACACATACACACACACACACATACACACACACCTTCAACCCTCTCTCATTCCCCATCATATCCCCACCAATACCAAGTTGCCACTTCATCTTCATGTGATCCTGTTTTATTTTTGTTTATGCTTTGTGACCCACTAGAGCAAGTCAGGGCCACCTAAGTGAGCATAAGTATGGAGCTGTCCTCTGGGGAATGAGATGGGTGACTATATCATTGAAGATGATCATCTCTCCCCTATCAGCCTGAGATAGCCAATAGTTCCCCTGCACAGAGCTGGGCCTTAGGAGCCCTTCTGCTATCTATGATTAAATGTTTATATGTTCAGTCATCTGCAGATGCTACACAGGCAACTGTAGCTCCTAGTTCATGAGTACCAAAGATAATGCTGTGCCCATAAGGGAACATTCCACAGCTTTCCCTCTCATTATCTGGTGATTACATTCTTTCTGTCTCTCCTTCTGTGATGTCCCCAGAAACTCAAAGGGGCTGATATGGGAATCCTATGTATGACTGCACTTAGGATCCTTCTCCTCAGCCTTCAGATACTAAGATTGCACACGTGTACCACTGTACTTGTCTTAAACTGAAAACTGTGAGATCCCAATTAATTGCATCAAATATTTGTCATCTTGGGTTACTGTTTAGCTTGACAGCATCTTAAATTATCTATAATGCATCTCATTTTCTTTCCTATTGGACACTTTCTCTATTTCCTTTCCATTGCCCCCTTGTTCAATGTATGATATGGTTGTAGTCTCAGATAATGACAAAATGTCCTTCCCCTATGCCTGGCCCTTGTTTTTCCTGTGAGACACCTGGTTCTTCCACAAAGAAAGAGCTGTTGGAATTTTACTTCCATTTATATCCCAGCATTTACCATCAGACTTTAGCCCAATAACCCCCTGTCACTTCCCTAGTCTGAATACCCATAGCCTCTAGCTGTTAGTGGATAACCACAAAGGTATCAACTTGAAACAACCTCAAATTATCTAATCATAGATTATGTGAATAACAGCTCAATTCGGTCCTCTACTTAGGGTCTCATCATAATGAAATCCAGACTAGGGTGGACTACTCCAGGTTCATGTCTAAGTCTGAATCTCTTCAAGGTTAATGCTGCTTAGTAGACTTCTTCCTTGCATGAGTGAAACTAAGGCCCTCTCTATCTCTCTCTTTTAAAAATATCTTTTATTTTACAAGCATAAGTATCTTGACTACATGTATGTTTATCATGTGCATTCAGTGCCCACAAAAACCAGAAGAGAATTTAGATCCCCTGTACTGGCGACACTACTGGCAACCCACTACTTTCAGGTGCTGTAGCCACCACAATCACTCGCCAGAAACATTCCACTCTATTGGCAACTCTTAACATGGCTATTGGATTATTGGAGGCCAGCAAGAGAAATATTTTACACTATAAATCAGTATCTTCTTGAGGGCCCAAATAGGTGGGGCAGGCACAAGTAGGATGACCTGCTTGTAATTAAAATCAAAACCAACTGATTAAGGATCCCATGAGATTTAATCTTGATTGCCAACTTCTCTGGGCCAGAGAAGCCTTAAAAAAATTAGCAAGCCATACTTCTTTGTGCATCTATTGAGTATTTCCATAGACAACTAGAATTTGTGTCAGAGAATTCATCAGGGAAGACCCACTCTGAACGGGATAAGCACCATCCAGTTTTCTAAGGGTGCAGATAGGACAAAAAACAGAAGGGGTAAGCTCAGGTGCACATGTGCATTTCCAGTCTTCTTGAGCTGGTGCAAGTATCACTGTAGACATCAGACAATAGATGGATTGGTCTCCAATCTTGGACTTTCAACTGAAGTTTTCCAGGTTTCTTCCAGGCCTTTTGTCTCAAACTAAGGCTAAATCGCATGTCGCTCTGGTTCTTAGGCTTCCAGTGTTTTAGATAAGTAGCTATTTGTTTCTCTTTTTCCAGACTGCTGATGGCCATGGTGGAATGATCTAGCCAATGATTATGATAACAAATCTAATAAACATTCTCTTATGATAATATAGCTGTATTACTAACATGTACAATATAATCATCTATAATAATATATTGTTTGAGGATGATTGTATTCTTCTAGTAAAGGTACTAAGTACATACACAAATTCCCTCTCTTTCTCACTTAACCTAACTGTGGATGTGAAATTCTCACATTCATCGATCCACCCATAACCTGAAAAAGGGATTATATGGGCCATCTGCATCAATTCATCTCAGAATTCTACTGACTGAGCCTCCACACTTCCACCTGGACTTTTCTCTCATCTCAGACAACCTACTCTTCCATTTTCGTTACAATGAGTCATTTTCTTTTGGGAACTGAACACACTTTCTCTTGGTTTAGTATTTCTGTCTTTGGATTTTCTTTGTTAACTTCTGCATGAGTTTATGTGAGTTTTTCTTTCTGAGCTACTGTGCCCAAAGGATCATTTGGTATTAATTCTCTCTCTGTTGAAACATATCTTATTTTTACTTCACTCTGGAGTATATTTCTGAGGCTCTCTTATTTGCTCTAAACAATTTTCATTCATCTTTAGAAATCACACCCAATATCAACTGCATCTGGAAACTCTTTTAACATCCCTTCCTCGAGTTATCAGTAGTATCCAGCCCCTCCAGAATTCTCAAGCAATGCCGGCAAATTTAAATTTACTATTTATTCAATTAGAACAAACTCTGACTTGCTGTTTTTCACTCTGTCTTGGAAATCACAGGAAAACATTCCATTGTTAAAATAAAAACTGCTTCGGGAGTCACTCAATAGATACTCTCAAAGTGAAGGAAAACGTAACAATCATTTATAGATGAAGAAACAGAGGATCAAAAAGACCAAGTCATTCAGCGATACTGCGAGAGCAAAGGAGCAAGACATCAACAGGCTTCAGGACTATCCAGCTCTTCAAACCTGGACTTGCCAAGCCATGGGTGTAGGATCAAAATATTATTACTGCTTAATCTAATCTATAATTAGAATATATTACCAGACCTTTTGCTGAATCATAATAGGTGACCTACTCAATACTATTTTTGAATGAAATCAAGGCCTATTCAAGGAAACAAACAGTTTGAATTGGAAATGGCACAAGGAAATGGATCTGGAGAAGTGTTGGTAGGTTTTTGGTTTTTGGGTTTTTTTCTATTAAGGAGAAATTAAATCTCAGTTAAGGCTGTAAATGTAAATGAGAATGGATAATAGAGAGTTAATTATAATCAGGAAGAAAGAAAAGTCCAGTAAACTAAACTAGGAAGTTCCATATAGATTTTCTCGATCCTCTAGTGGCAAATTAAGCAAATCTCCTGAAGACATAGAAGGAATTCCAATAATGAGTCTTGTAAAATTTGAACCTCTTAAGCACCTTCTAATGACTAACCTTCTGGGTTATCCAAACCAGTACCCAAGAGCCAATGTGAGTCAAGGAGACACATGACCACGGGGAAAAGCTCAGAGATTCTGGTTGGATCCCTAACTTCTTTTCTAAGGGACCATGGGACACATTCACATTCTAATCCCTCCAGTTTCCATTAGGTATTTGTGCTTTTGTCAAAGTGTTATGCCAACTATTGTGTTAGTGGGGAACAAGACGGTGGTCAAGAACTGATGACAGGAGCTGGAGAGTTGGCTGAGGGGTTAAGAGTGCTTGTTCTTCAAATAAAAAAAAAACCCAGAACCCACAAGTTGGCTAACAACCATCTATAATACCAGTCACGAGGAGTGTGAGTGTGTGGGGAGATGAGCTAATGGTTGCTTCTGGCATCCATAGGTACTGCACTGCATGCTTGTGGTTCACAGACATACACACAGGCGAAACAACCACATACACACACACACACACACACACACACACACACACACAGAACTGATGCCAGTCCTTTAAAATCTATCTTGTGAATAAGACTGGTTATCAAATAAAAAATTATAACCAACAGGGGAGACGGGGTTCTGGGAAGAAAACTATCGCGAGTTTTGAACAGAAGTTTGTATATGTCAGGGGGAGAATAAATGGAAGCATGTGAAGAAAAAATAACTTCTAGGTAGGTACCCAGAAACAGGTGCTAGACTGAGGGAGAAAGGTTTTCAGGTAGAGAAGAGAGCCTGGGGTCCTTGCATATCTCTGGAGCAGCAACTGGTTCAATGTATCTGACACCTCAGGCAGAGTACAGTGAACTTGGCCACAGATGAGGGTGTAGAGGTAAACTAGGTGATTTGTGAACGAATCTCACATGCTAGGGAGTTTGTGTCGATGCTAAATTTAGGATTGAGCTTACAGCCGGAATAAGGATAATGCAGTGGGTTTGTTAGATGATTAGTCTAGGCATAGCTTGAAAAATGAATGCAAGGAAAATCAGAGTGGAGACCAGGATAGTGTTAGACTGAAATCAGCAGACCCAGAAATGAGCATGGAGAGGAACGAATGGGGAGGGCTGCGGGCATGCTTGTAACTTACAAGTGGTAATTCTGGAGCGTGCCACCTTGTGTGCTAGACATGTGAGTGGATCTGAGGTTGCCGTGTGGGTAATAGTGAGCTCTTGTTATTATCAACAAGGTCAGATACAGGGATTCTGTTTTAAGCAGCTCAAATAATGAGATAATGAGATCTAATTTTGTGCCTTTAAAATATTCCCATCTCTCTTGTAGTTAGGAAAATTTTGATAACCGCCAAATAGTAAGATTCTCCAGACTAAACAAGGGTGAACTGGGTACCAAGCATGTTGGAAGCTAACTTGTTGGTCAGGACTGTGTTCTTGTCCTCTTTTGTTTTAACCTCAAGATAAAATGGAAGTTTTATTAATATTAATACACTTGCATAAAGTGCTAATTTACTCCATCATTTTCCTAATTAGCTATATTGAATTGTGAGACTCATCTGCATTAATAATGAATCTCTATAAGCTTTTTTCCAATGTCTGTAAAAGGAAGGACAGGGAGTAAGAAGGACTCCTCTATAATCCTTTGATTGTTTTGGAGAATGGTAATCTACTGTCTTAGAAGGTGGGGGAAAAGCATCAAGAAGATACATTAATTAAAACTGGACAGAAAGCAGGAGAACTCTTCCATCTTTTTTGCAAAGAAACAAAATGAAGATTTCGCTCATGGTCCTGTAAGCTCTGTCATTTTCTCTTGGAATGTACTAATGAATGTAGCCATCTCTCTAGTTCTGACACCGTGTCATTCCATCTGCTAGTGTGACAGGACATAAGATTAAAGGCTATGAGGTAAGGTCACAATGAGGGGGTGTATTTGATAAAAAGATAAAAGAAATTTGTGCTTCCTTTTTTCCCCCTGTGGACTAATTATCCCAATTAGATTGAAAATGGAGCTATTCATAAAACTGACAAAAATCAATGTCAAGAATTTTTAAAGAACGTCTAGCAATAAGTCAATGAGAAAAACATAGCAACCTAGCAGAAAAACGGACAAAGTAAATGGGAAAGCACAGTGAAAAAGAAGACACATACAAGGCACACTCCATAGATCCCACAGCCTGCTATACTGGCCCATGTACATAGAAACAACAAATACACGAGGAAATGTCTGGATTAGGCTAGCAAAATGGCACAGTGGGTAAAGGTGCTACTACCAAGACTGATGGCCAGAGCGCTGTCCCTGAGACACGTGTGGTGTAAGGGAAGAAATGACTCTACACACACACACACACACACACACACACACACACACACACACACACACACTACAGGGTAGGGAGAGAGTCCAAATGAAATAAAAATATCTGGTATTGCTAAGTACTGGAGACACCATGGTTCCTTATCTATTTTTATACCTGGCTAATGTAAGTATAAGCTAGTATTTTAGTAAGCAGTTTGACAACATCTGCTATTTTTTTTTACAGTTTGACCTTTATCTGCAGTGCCCTCCTGCCAGTCATCCCAATTATCATTTCAACGCACATAGGAGCTTGAGAAAATAAACAAAACAGACAAAAGCTTTATCCAAACTAACCAAACATCTGCTGTTTTAACATTACTAAATTCTGATCCAGAAATTCTAGTCCTCAGTATGCTTGTTCATAGCAACTTTTGATTTCTCTTCTTAGATTTACTTATTTTAAGTGTGTGGGTGTTTGTCTGTATGTAGGTATGTATACCATGGAGGTCAGAAAATGGCATCAAACCTCTTGGACCTGGAATTTTTGATGGTCCATGATGTGAGTGCTGGGAGCTGAAGCCAGGTCTTCTGCAAGAGCAACAAGTGCTCTTAATTGCTGAGCCATCTCTCCAGCCTCCTTATAGAAATGTTTTCCTAGTAGGAAACAGTTACCCGTTCAACCTAAATACCTATGAGCATAAGAAGACAAATCCCATAAGGTGTATTTCCAAGTTAGAAAACGAAACATTAGCCAAAGCAAATGAACTACAGTAAGGCAAAAATATGGACAACTAAAATGAAGGATGTAAGAAAACAGACAACATATGAAAACCCAGTGCTCCATAAACTAATTAACAATACATTAAATTGGAAGTGGAGAGATGAGTTAGTGGTTAAGTGTGAGTACTGTTCCGTCACAGAGGACCCAAGTTTGGTGCTTAGCACCCAAGCCCAGCAGCTCACAATCACCTCTACAACTCCAGCTCCGAAGGCTCCAACTCCTTCTTCTGGCCTCCATGAGCAACTGAATTCATATGCACATTGCTAAATAAAACTAAAATATTTAAAATATCTTAGATTTTAAAAAGAGTTTGAATAGAAGTACCTTATGTGGCTGGATAATGTCAATCCTGGAAGTCATGAATGATCACACAGAAATCACTATCAGGTGAGGGATATTTCCTTATGAGTGTTGGTCAGAGGCCCCCAAAGCAACACAGGTTATGACTGTTGCTCTTAGTTGCCTATAAGGATTAGATGGAATACCACTGCTAAACATATAAATCTTGGTTCCACTATATAGAAGAAACAAGCTGGAACTCAACTGGAAGACCCCGACCCTAGAAGATGTCATCAATTAAGCTGTGAATACTGAGAGCTACAATGCCAACCTGCCAGGCAAGATGTGCCCATTGGTGAAACAGTAGCGTGACTATTATGTCAACAACCACAAATCTCTAATTGGATTTGAGATAATTTACAGGAGGAAATACGTGCCTAGTATCATAAACTTGGTCAAAACTCATGGCTTGGAGATGGACTTATTACCATTGTTTTGCTAAGTTGATATAGCATCAATCTGCCTTCTAAATGTTTGTATTCATAGCTATAGATAAAATCTGCTCTCAGATTTAAGCAAAGATTCTTCTCTTTGCAGTGAATAGGGGAAGACCTTGAATAAGTAACTATTAAGTGCTCACTCCTAAACATGGCATTCTATATCTCTCTTCCTGAGGATTGGGGACCATCCAGGAAGAGGCAGTGGGAAGAATTTAACAGGGAGAAGAACTATAAGAAGCTATCTTCTGGGCGTGACATAACCATGGCAATCATGACCTGAAAGCAGCTGAGATTTGTCTGCAATGGGCCTGCAGAAAGATCAGATCCGTTCATTAGTTAATTGTGGCTGGAATAGCAGCTTGTTGTGCCCTTGCTGTCATTGGAAAACTGTTGGCAGATTCTGAGAGGGATCAAATAACCAACTTTAGTTACATAGCCACAAATGAGTCTATCAAGTTTCAATGAATAGTTCCACATCCATGGTCAATGAGTAGCCCACACTAAGCCACAAAACAAAGAAAAGACAGAAAATTAGGTTTGTTCACCATTGGTAATGGAGAGATAAGACAGGGTAGACAGTAAGAGTAAGCAGCCAGTTGTGGTGGCACACGCCAGTAGGATTTGCTGAAGGAGGCAGAGACAGGAGGATCACGAGTTCAAGGCCAGCCTAGGCTACACATTTTTTGCCGGGCAGTGGTGGCTCACGACTTTAATACCAGCACTCGGGAGGCAGAGGTAGGTGGATTTATGTGAGTTTGAGGCCAACCTGGTCTATAAGAGCTAGTTCCAGGATAGGCTCTAAAGCTACAGAGAAACTGAGAAATCCTGTCTCAATAACCCCCCCCACACAAAATAGAGTAAGCAGAATGTATTACATACATATATAAAATTGTCAAATAACAAATTTACTAAATAAAAAAATTAACAGAACAACACGTGTGAGATTTCCCTCAAATAACGCGTATCTTAATATGTGTTCTGTTGTGAAGATGAAAAATAACAGAATAAAAATTATTCATGTAGATTTAACTATCTGATGAAACTACACAAAAATAAAAGCAAGATAAATACACTGAATTTTGAATCATATTTGCCTTAAGGTGGAAGGCAGCTTTCATGAAGAACTATGGAGGGATTCTACAGTAGAATTGTAGGTTATACTCTGGTGTGTGTGTGTGTGTGTGTGTGTGTGTGTGTGTGTGTGTGTGTGTGTGTGTGTACACATATGCATGTGTCTCAGGGAAGAGGGTTGTGGTGGCCTAATATATTTTAAGAATTGTTTTTATTTTGTGTCTGTAAGTGTCTTGTCTGTGTGTTTGTCTGTGGACCACATGTGTCCAGTACCCATGAGAAGGCCAGAAGAGGGCATCAGACCTCATGAAACTGGGGTTAAGGTTGGTATTAACTACCTATGGGTGGTGAGAAACAAACCTAGGTTTCAGCAAGTGCTCTTAACCACCAACCCATTTCTCCAGCCCTTTATTATATTACTTTCTCTAGTAAAGAGGATCTCAAACATAGGATACTGAGAAAAAGAAAGTACATATAACCATGGGCTGAAGTGTATTGGCTATAAAAATTCAATTCCATATTCCTGGGGTTCTTTTAACTCTTTTATAATATTCTTACCTTTATATGACTTATTTAAAAATAAATTCTCCCACTTTATCATTAACTTAAGTCCCTAACTGAAGCAATTCTTTTATGATCATTTAAAGGTATCTGCTAGCTACCAAAATCAGCGCAAGAAACAATAGACAGAAGAATCAGTAGTAGGAAAGAATGGATGGACAAAAATAATCAAGGTTAGCTGAGTGCTGAGAAAGTCAAAAGGACATGACATCCTTGAGAGAGAATGTAAGAGTTTATGCAAAGGTCAGATGAGTGCCAGGTGACCTATAGGGGACATAACAGCAGTGGTAAGGAGGCTGGGTGATTCTGGAAAGATGTCCAAAGGAACAGAATTGCCAGCAGTACTTTGTGGAGTAGATGGCTAAAGATGATGCACCCACTTCTTACATATTGGAAGGCCATAAAATAGATGTGCATGTCTCAGAGAGTGTCTGCACTTTCCTCCAGTTGAACTCTGCAAAGAAATGTTCTTACAGCTTTCATGTCGGCCATCTCTGTTCCTAATACTGCTGTCAGTGTGGCATGGCCTTGAAGCAAGGAAATGGCTGCCTGTACTAATGGCAGCTGTAGTCCGTGTTACATTCGAGCTGCAGTCTCCTGCGATGGTTAAAGGTATCCCTCAGTCGGAACAGGAGGCTCTTGGCTTTTCGATTTGTCGTACGGCAGAGCTGTGATCTGCCCAGCTTCACACTGACCACCTGGAAGTGAGAATTCTGATGACTGGATATGTTTGTTGTCGTCAGATGTCCCCAGAAAGTAAAGGGCCAGTGAAAGTAGGAAACTAGGCTAACATTTCTTGGATCACGTTAAGTGTACTGTAGACCTCACGTAACTTAATCTGACGGTATTCTACAAGGTAGGGTTGCCATTGCCGCCACTGTGGGGACAAGCAACAGGTCAATACAGAGAACTTAATTTGGCAGCTGTGTGACCTATGGTAAATAGCTCAAGCACCCCCAGGCCCATTGTCCTCATCCATAAAGCAGAGAGTATAGTAATCAACTTCATGCAACTACTGTGTGGATGACGTGGGTAATATACTTGCTTTAAAAAACAACAGATTGTGCGATCCTTATGGATGGTGGTGAGATAATAAACCTGTGAGTACATGATTCTAAGTTCTGCCCTTCTGCTAAGGCCATGCTGCCCCACAGGGGAATCAGAACAGATAATGAATGTGAGAACATTAGAGGATCACCTAGGCAAGCCATAGCCTTCATCCAGTTCTCTGAGATGCACTGCTCAATAGTCCGCTGTGAGAAAAATGTCTACCACTAATTCTCACCAGGTACCCTTCTTCCTACACAGGGAGTAACACACAGAGCATACCCCCTCTACTTAGCTATTATCAGAACCACAAACCAGAAAATCTTTTGACTGGCAAGAGACCAAGACATCAATTTTCATCTCACATCTGCTTGAAAGAGTAGGAGTGATGTTATATTATCAGTGACATTTTCTCACTGGAAAGATTGCCTGGATCATATTTGTATTTATTTTCCTAAATGCAATATATAAGCCACTAATAGAACAAAATCTACTAATTAAATTCCATTCAATAACGCATTTTTCACCTTAGCTTAGCAGTGTCCTTGTGCATTTCTGCCAGGATACTGCTAATAATGTCTTATTTAGCTTATAAATGGTGCTTATCATTAAATTCAAAAAAATTAACAAGCATCAATGAGCCTAAAGTGACAGTGCAGTAAATAATTTGAAAGGGCTCTACACTATAGACCTATTTTTCTTTTTGCTTAATTTCATTTCATTTATTTATTAAAAATTAAGCATATGGATTTAAAAGGATGCTAGCATGTCTGCCATGGCGGCCCAAGTTGCCACCAGCATGCCCACAGAATAAAAGAAGTAGAGCAGACTTGAGGCTCACCCCATGAAGGAAAGACTTTTTGTAAGTCTTTTACATCTTGTGTGTGCCCACTCCAAGATGGATTTGAACTCTGCTTTTATTACAGTTGACCTTCAGAGTTAAGATCTGTGGGTTAAATGAATATCCCAGAAAAGGCATATGGTTTCTATGCCTTTGGAAAAGGATCATAATTCCCATGTTGTGTGCTGGTCTCTTTGCAACATGGATGGGACTTAAGGACCTGGTTTATACTATCCCAGGAAGAGCACATTGTGAGGTAACCTGTGACATATGATCTCTAGAAACCTAGGTAAGTATAGTAGGTTATGATTATTCTACTGTACTGACAAGGGAGCCATGGTTGAGAGAAGGCAATTGCTGTGGGATTATTTGTGCACTCTGTGAAGATATATTGCTGTGATTGGTTTAATAAAGAGCTCAAAAACCAATAACTAGGCAGGAGGTATAGACGGGACTTCTGGGCAAAGAGAGCAAGAAAAGGAATCTAAGTACTCAGGAGAAGCAAAGTGCACAGAGGAAGCAGGATGGGCAGTATGGAGATAAGGTAAAAAGTCACAGTGCAAAATGTAGATTAATATAAATGGGGTAATTTAAGTTATAAGAGTTAGTGGAGCAAGTCTAAGACATGGGATTTCCCTCTGTATGCTGTGAGCATGTTTTATTACATTGGTTAATAAAGAAGCTTCTTTGTCCTATAGCAAGGCAGAATATAACCAGGCTGGAAAAGATATAGAGAGAGTAAATGGAGTCAGAGAGATGTCATGTAGCTGCCAAAGAAGGACACACTGGAACCTTAGGAATCTTACCAGTAGGCCACAGCCTCATGGCAATACAAAGATTGATAGAAATGTGTTAATTTAAGATGTAAGAGCTAGTTAGGAATACGTTAGAGTCATTGGCCATAAAGTGTTGTAATTAATATAGCTTCTGTGTGACTATTCAGGTCTGAGCAGTCGGGAAACAAATGCGCAGTCTCTGCCTACAAAGTCTAAGCTTTGGCTGAGCTTTGATAATTAATAATAATTCTGTGTCATTTTGGGAGCTGGCTGGTGGGACAGAAAAAGACTCATTACAGGCAATCTTTCCTAGTCATAGTAGCAGCACACGTTTGCCACACACTCTTCCTCAGCTTCCAAACCTGACATTTAAGAGCTTAAGCATCGTCATCTGTGCTTCTTTCTCCAGCCACACATGCACATATTTCAGGGAAGCCAGAATTCCCACTACTATTGGAATAATGCCTCTGTTTCCATTCTTATTTACTAACTGAACATCATCAGTTCCTTTCCTTACCATTTATCTATTCAAAACAAATGCTTAGCAAACACATGCTTTGTGTCAGGCTGAGCTATAGACACATACATGGACGGAAACAGGAAGTCTGCCCTCCTGTCACTCAGGCTCCAGTATGCACATGTGTGTGTTGAGGGATAGACAATAAGGAAAATGAATGGTAATATCATGGCGTACGCCTGGGAGTGTTAATTGAAGTAGAATAATAAACAGAGAAAGCAACTAGATGAAGTATGACTGCTGTGATTGAAGGGAGAAATGCCAAATTTAGTTTTATAGTTTTGCTTTGTGTAGTCTTTCAGAAGGTTGATGTTTCACCTCTCACTCCCTAGCACATTTATTCCATGAACTGATCCTTGCCCAAACCTAACCCAATAAGAGAGTGATTGGTATTTCCTCGGGTTTTCTAATTAGCTAGGGCAACGTTGACATCCAGTGGTGAATCCGATTCATCACAGGTGCCCACACTTCCTTCTTCCTCTCTGACTGTGAGAGGGTGTCGGGAATGAGCTTGGCCTGCTCTTTCTAAGCAGCTTGGCCTGGGTGTCCTCTGCACGTGTACACACTCTTTCCATGGTTTAAACTCGGCTTCGAGAGCAAGCATGTTACCATAGCAATATGTCATAGCCAGTCTATATACACAATGTGTGTGTATGCGCACATGTGCATGCATACACACACATATGTATTAATCAACCCACCTAATATCTGTACATACATGTTCTTACTATGTCATTGCAGATGTATGCATATGTGGTTTCTACGTTACCTATTTACATTAATCTGATGATGTAGTGCCCTTCCTTACATGGTAACCCCTTTGTCCTCAGGACTGTGTTATTAGCAACAAGGAAAGAATGCTACCGTTTATCCTATAGACTTTCCATCTGGCTGATTTACAGTGTTCGTTTGTTTCCATTGAAGCAGAATCAAGCATGGCTGCCCTGGGCACCCTTCCTGATCTGCTCATAGTAGCATTAGTAGAAGCATACTGTCCCTGCATGGATGACAGTTCATTCCTTTCATTATCTTCCCAATGCTTGACTGGGGCCAGAGTGCACAGGACACTGCCCAGGCCCTGAAAGGGCCTGGAGTCTGGACCGGCCGCGAGACAAAATAAGACATATTAGGCCTTTCATAGCTTTACCTTAAAATTCAGCTCCCATCAAAATCTACAAGCCATTTACTAGTTCATATTTTTGAGTGTCTTGTTAATTGCCCTGCATTGACAACTTGGGGACAATTATCCCACTGGAATCTGAGACTCAAGCCACCCTATAAAGCTACATTTTCAAATCCTTCTTGCCTCTAGGTTTGAGGAAAAAGAAGAAGAAAGAGGCCCTTCAACGAGTTTAACACCGCACAATTAAATATTGATTGGAAATTCTTCCTACGAATTTCCCCTCCACCTCCCCGCCTCCACAGGGAGGTGTCTGGATGTGATTCCTAAGCTGTCCCCACACAGTGATTACGTTCATTAGGACACCAGCCTTGTGGTTAAAGCACTTTCCTTACTGCTGCACGTTTAATTAGACAACCCTTCCCCAGAAATTATTTATAGCCAGGCTGCAGAGCTATTGTTAGTCCCAATGTAAATAAGATTCAGGGCGGGAGTCCCAGCGCGCTGCAGTGGCTGGCACCGTCGCCATCAGCCTGTGCCTGGTGCACTCCTGGGGACTGCTTCCTGGCCTTTACCGCTAGAAAGCAGCTATTTAAAAACCCAGGCGTGATTCTCTAATTAAACTTTGGATACAGGACCTTCCAAAAGACGGAATCTACCAGGTCAACGTGAGTGCACGGGGGAGGAGTTAAGAAAAGAAGGGGAGGATCTGGGAAGGACTGCACCCCAACTTTCCCAATTCAGGTGGCGAGATGGGCATAAAACTTGTTTTAACACAGCCATCCCACATACAAGTACTGTGTTTGGGCACTGATGGTTAAGGTCCAGATACAGATTTTCAAGTGTAAAGCTGTGTTTGCAGTATCTGCTAGTTCAAATGGATGTCTGGGGACCTAGGGTAACTTGTGAGCTCAATGCCCTTTCAATGCAGTGTAAATTAAAAGTGTCGAGTCTGCTTTTAAATCCAGGGCTTAGACTTGGTGCTGGCATTGTGTGTGCAGCATAATCCGCTGTCCTCAAGAAGTTCACCATCTTGTAAACACCATTAGTGTATAATCAAACTAACAAGAATATTATTTGAAGGGATTTTCATTTTCAGTTACCACTGATTGTCCAGTGCTATCTGGATACTGGCACTTTGTGTCATTTAATAGACCACCCTAGGAACAGAAGGCTGTGCTAATGCAAGGCCTGGGCTAGACTTCCCATTGCTGTGGCAAAATGCTTGGCACAACTACTTACACGTGAGTAAGATTGCTTTTGCTCCTCTGTTCAGAGGCTTCAGTCATTGGTCAGTCTGCATTGCTGCTTCTGGGCCTTGGTGAAGCTAAATGCCATGACAGGTTGGGAAGGGAGGGGCAAAGTCAGCCAGTTACCTTAGGGCTAGAAGGCAGACAGTATTATGGCTTGAGTATGAAACATGCCCCATGGGTCCATGTATTAAAGTCGGTCCCCAGCCATCTGGGAGATGTTTTGATGGGTATACTTGATTCCAACTCTTTATGCTACTGATCTGTGCAGAGTGGATAATCATCCTCCCCATTTGATCCCATTGCCATGATGCTCTGCCCAAAGCCCATGGGGCTGAGCACTGAGAATGAAACCCCCTGAAGCCTTACACCCAAACAAATCAATCTCTTATAGGTTGTTTCCCCTGGGCATTGTCATGGTGATGCGAAATCTGCCTATCATTGGGAGAGCAGAGCACTCCAGGGGCTCTTCTTTTGCCTTCTACTCTCATCCAGGCCTCCCAGGTAATAAGCACAGTGTGGCCTTCTCCCTTAGCCAACAGGCTCTGACAGCACCCTCCCAGGCAGACCCAAAGGCATGCCTTGCTTATCTCCTAGGTGGGCACTTCTCAATACAGTCTAGTTCACAGTCAAATTACCATGGCAACCCTCCTTTGTCAGCTGATTTATCTGAGGACATTTTAAAAGCCCCAATGACTCTTGATACAGAACAGAGACTAAATACCTTACTTTATCACACAATTTAAGGTCGCTCCCCCTGGGGTAGCACCACCCACAAACTTGACTACAGGCCAGTCCTGATGAAGGCAATTCCTCCATGAAGTTTTCCTCTTCCCAGATGATTCTAGTTCGTATGAAGTTGAGAAAAAGGAACCGACACACTATATAAAACCCACGACTTTCCTGCTCCCCACTTTCTGCCTTGCGGGGCTCTATGATAAATTCAACATAACCACCTGTGGATATTTTAACCAAGTCGTGAAGGAGAGAGCACTCCCTAGCAAGGAGAGGACAGTGGTCACACAGAACTTTACCATCTGAAGACCCCGTAGAAGGTTGTAGGCAGACAGGAGGAAGAGAGAGGATGGTGCAGCTGGGTTCTATGACAGTCTGGTGAACTGTTGTGCTCAGTACTGAGAGAGGACCCGGAGCTAGGACGGAATCTTGTGCTAGCAGTCATCACTCAGCACAGTGATAACAGGATGCTGCACTGAGAAACAAAACTGGATCCCTTCATCAAACACCCAAATCTATCTGAACTAGTGCAAATTACACTTTAGAGCAGCGCATAGAAATTAGCATATTTTCACAAATGTCCATCCTCACGATAAACTGGATTATAACACACGTTGTACAGGAAGAAGAGCAAGGGCTCATAGGAAATCCCTGGCCTGGGGCCTCCCTCATTCCTAGGACTCCTCCAATGGTTCTGCTGGAAACGTACGCGAAGGCACATTTAGCAGCAGGGAGAGAGGTAAACTGAAAAACTCAGCTCTTAACTTCCTGTGTGTGTTGCTTTCTTGAAACACACTGGCTAGCGAAATCTGTGTAGGTGATAATTTTAGTCTGGCTGGTAAAGAAAGCCTCCTAGAGCCTCACTCTTGTGTTAGGACCTCTGAGGCTAGTCCAAACCATCGCATTTCCAGTAGGAAAGATGTGAATGTCTATTATTTTAAACGTATAATTGATTCTAATTCATCACTTATCTCTCAGTGACAGATTTTTATATAGTTTATTATCTCCGTCACAGCACAAGGCCCCGAGGGCCATCTCCTATTGTCCCGTATTTCCTGATGTGGCCTCAGCTGCCGCTGCTTGCATTATCTGTCTGATTAAGTTAGGGAGCCTGGTATCTCGGGGTCCCCGGGTAACTGCCAGCGTTGCACACCTTCAAATGTAGAATGGCAGGCAGCTCTTTCACCCCTCTTTTCCTTGATCTGTCTGTCACAGCTAGTTTTCCTATTTGCTGATGACTGTGGGACTCTGGGTCCCCAAGACCTGGGATTTAGGTCCTCTCACCTCCTCACACATGCCAGCTCACCAGTGCTCCCTGTTTGGGAAGGGAACAGAGATGCAAGATTATGTAGGACAGCCTTCTGGTACTGCTGTTGTCTGGCAAGCCGCCACAGTTCCCAGCTGGCTTCCCTTCCATGTAGACCTTTTCTGTTCCATGCTGAATCACATTCATTTTACTGTCTGAAACAGAGATCCAGTGTCCTGCCAAGTGTGCTCTTTTTCCTTCACCTGCTTGTAATGTGCACAGCCCAGACATTAGTGGGGGCCCCGATGAGACAATGCTGAGTTTCGAGCATGACAGCCCCATGGCATGCACACAGCTCCGCTACAGACCCATGCTATCTGTAGACAGCAGGAAAGGGCCAGGGTGCTAGAGGTGGACGGTGAGGCCTTGAAGGGGAGCTTATCCCATTGTCCTCTCCATGGAAGGCAGCTTGTTGGAACTGGCTCATAGAAGCCACCAGGAGCTGATCTTACATTCCTTTCTTTAAAGAGCTCATATATCCCACAAATGTGTGAATTCCTCTCCTAAAAATTAACTTTCTCTCAACCTTGAATTTCTGACCTATATTAATCACATCTTGAAGCTGATGCTTTTTCCAGATAATAAAAATTTGAACTAAATTGTATCCACAGATATCATTTTAAAAAAATCAGCTGTTCTCCACATGGTCCTTTCAAAATCCAGGTGTGTCCAGTCCATATTGAAGAATCACGTCGTGTTTACTTTGGGGCCCAGATTTCTCAGGCCCTGGAAAGACCCAGTCTTTGGCTTATCTACCAGATAGCACATGGATGCCATGCTTGGGGATACGTCTATTATCTGACCTGCATGTCCTGTGGCCATTTGTCTACCTTTAAAACAAAACAAAACAAAACAAAAAAAGATGTCCATTGCTCTTGAGATGCTGCAGATTCCACCGGAAACATCCATAGCTTCTTCTTGTTCACAGGTGCATTCATTAAGGAACTCAAGGCATTGCCCTGTGATATCGTATGCCTTAATCTTAGAATGGGTGTTTGACAACATTTGAGGAACTTCACTGAGTGAACTGAGCCCGGTTCATCCTACCCTCTCCCTGAGCTTTGTTGGACACATGTCAGTCCACAGGAGAAAGTGTCATTTTTCTTCTTGGAGGGGGCTGGTGTGTGTTATATTTAGTTCTTCATATGGCTCCTGGGGCCTGTTCATTCGCTAAGCCTCTCCCTAGTGAAAAGCATTTCTGTCTCCCCCAAATGCCTCTTACTCTTCATTGTTTTCTTAGGATCTGTCAGTCTTTGTCCGTTTTCAGTGGCATGAATTAGTAAGAGTGACAAACAATCATCTTCCAAATAGTTCACATGGTGTTAGGCATATCTTACAGTTTGGATAATGGGGCTTGGGTATAGAAAGCTTTGTCTGGAGCTGGTGGCGCTGTTAGAGAAGGAACTGGGTCATGGGGGCTCTGACTTCATCGGCGGATTAACCCTCTGATGGATTTGTATTGAACGGGCTACTAGAAGATAGGGCCTATGGGAGGAGGTAGGCTACGGGTAGTGGACTTTTTGACGGTAATTTTTTTTTGAAGGTTCCCAGACCCTTCTTCTTCCTCTCTTCTTGGCTGCCACAAGCTAGTCAGCACTGCTCTCTGCCGTGTGCGCAGTATCACCTCAGCTAAAAGCAATTGGACCAAACAGTCATGAATGGAATTTTCTGAAACCTTGACCCAAATGAATGCTTCTCCTTCCAAACTGTTTTCCTTGGGTAGTTTGTCAGAGCCATGAAAATTAACTGACAAAGACACATAAAGCATTTTTAAAAGAGAACCCTGCTGTGGTCTGGATGCTTGTTTCCTCCAACTTTACTGAGCCCTGCAAATTCACATGGGAAAATGTTAATACCCCCCCAAATCCATGGTGCCCGTTGGAATGAATGATATCTTGAGGGCAGAATTTTCATGAGTGGGATTAGTGACCTGGTCTAAAGAGACCCTAGAGAGATCCCTAAGCTAAGTAATGACACAGAACAAAGGCACAGAAAGAGGGTATTAGAAAACAGGTCCTCATTAGACAGCGCCTTGACGGAAGGCCACTTATTTGTCAGAACTGGGAGAAATAGATTTCCACAAGTTTAAAGTTATTTGCTTTCTGGAATTACGCTATAGCAACCAAATGCACATTTGGTTATATAGCACATACTGTTATAAAGCGTATATAACAATCCCAAAGCCGCCAATGTGCATACATATTTTATGTATGACACACACAAAACCTCCCCGAAATCCCCCAGCTAACCCTCTTCCTTCTGCAGGCAGGGCAACAAGAAATGAGCTGAGAAATTGGTTCTAGGTCAAGTTGGTACACAGGAAGTCCATTTTTTCACAGACATTGTTAGACAGGCCCTTGCTCCCTGAAGCCCTGCCTTACCAGGCAGCAGTCCTGCTTGGCTCATCATGGGATGAGCTTTGCCTCTGAAGATGGAATCTGTGTCTCTCAACCTGCTATTGCTTCTCCTCTGGCTCTCGCCCTCCCCAGGTGGTGACCCCAGGCTCCCTCCCTAGCAATGACACCGCTGTTTTCTACAGCATGTGTAGAGCACACACAGACTCAGTTTAGGGACAGTTAATTTCCAATTCTTTCCAGATGGGTTGGAATAATATCCCCAGGTGGTAAATACATTATTAAGAAGGCAGTTTGGTGTGAAATTGGCTATTAAAATATAGATAAAGTTTAATACATTGAGCTCCTTGTCAGAGAAATCACTTTAGAGGGAGCTTCTTATTTGTTTGATATTAAAAGAGTCACAGCTCTGCTCCAAGTGACAAATGGGGAGGGGGGAAATGCCACTGGTAATGAACAAAAGCTTTTTAACATTTAAATTTAGGTTTTTCTTGTTGCACTGCATGCAGCCGCGAGCATGCCCATGTGGTGCAGCCAGAAGCAGGCGTCAGAAATGTCAGGATCTCAGGAGCCAAAGAGGCTGCCAACCTGGCTTTAAACAGCTGGAGTCTCCCCCATCGAAGGAGTTACCAGATAGAGCAGAGTGGAGTTCCAGGTGGTTCCCTTGGCAACACTGGAAAGGAGACAGGGATCTATCTCCAGGCAGAGTGCGGACGTCTCTCCCACCTTCTTCTTCAATATGACAAGCTCATTCCCCCAAGCCTTTCCACTTCACATTCTACCTCTTTCAGGAGGCCTGTTTTTGCATTGAAGCTACCAGTCTTGGAAACCTATCTTCTCTGCACAGATATTCCCCTAAATGAGACTATTTAAAGACTATTATTAACAAAACAATCCTTTGAAACTTCAGAGTACCAACCTGGATATTTTCTGTACAGTATCTCATCCAAGCCAAGTACTTAACAGCAGCACCCCTCAAATCCCCTACTAAGGGAGTCCCAAACTTAGCAGTAGTTAACATCCTTCCTTACACTAGTAAAATCTTTTGAGAATAAGGAAAACCAACAGAACAGTCAAGTATAAACTACAGCCCAAGAAACAATCCCATTTTTATTCGAAGAATAAGTCATAGTGTGTTGTGGAATGCATGCATTCTTGGGAAAAGACAGTGAAAGATTGGACCTTTAAAAAGAGAAGAATAACAATGTCATACGCTGATTGCCATGGCGAAATAGGTAGAAGCCTTTATTGCTAGTCCCCGAAACACACACATCCCCATATGTACAGGTGGTACAAACTCACATGTGCTTCTGAGGTGGGGTAGCCACGTCTTTCTTAAGGTGGACATCGGGAATGAATGGGGGAATGGAGTCCAGATTCTAAACTGAATTGATGGAAGAATATTTCAGCAAGCACTAAAGAGAAACTGAGTCCTCCACCTAGACATTGCTGTTAGGTGATTTAAACATTATTCTGTCCACAACATCATGGTCACTGATTTTAAGGGAACATTAGCCATGATATTCCATTTCAAATGTTGCCTGGTGGCCACCATCCGGTCAACAGTTGACTACACCATCACTACATGCGGGGAACGAAAAAGTTCCATTGTGTAACATAGTCAGTGTGGGCAGTGAAGTCAAAGTGGATGAGGCTATAAGCGAGCACAGGGGTTTCAGGTCTACTGATCTCAAGCAGGGTACTGGGAGCTAGTCTAGACATCTGCGGTGCACCCCAACCTCAGAGTGCTCTTTTCTTTGTTAAATTCTAGAAAACCCACAGACACCATACGTGTGGCCACCACTAAGAAGGGCGTTCTTAAGTAGACCTTACCAACTTCCATGTTGTTCAGCTTACTGTGTCTTTCTTCGATAGGGGCTGATTCTTGCAGTGTCTATAAGACTAACAGCAACATCTGCTGTGTTTTGAGTGATGAGTGACTGGATTGTAGCTTAACTTTTTCCTTGGAGGAAAGTTCAATACATGGGGCTTAAATTATCAAAATAAATAAGTCAGATACTAAAACTGAGGTTGTGACTTCTGAGATCTGGATGAATATTAATGAATAAAAGAAAGGGGGTTTGGAGAGATAACTTCATGGTTAAGAGCACTGTCTGCTCCTTCAGAGGACCCAGGTTTAGTACCCAGCACACACATAGGTCACACAGCAGTCTGTAACTCTATTTCCAGAGGGTTGATACCCTCTTCTGGCATCTTCAGACCTTGCATGCATGTGACCCACATATGTATATGCAGGTAAAAGATTACATTACACACATAAATAAAATAACCTAGCGTTTGTTTAATGAAAGCCCTATGCTTTTGAAGAAATCCTTGTAGCTAGAGAAGGATTCAGCCTTAACACCTTCTACTCAATATTCATTCAGTTGTTTGATGTCTATCACTGTCTTACGTTAAGCAAATGACTAAAGTATCAGAGTTAACAGAAAAGGCCAGGTATTGATTCCAGGTATCTACCCAGAAAAAGTGTCAAGTTACTCTAAAATGCTATGAGTTAGTTTTTATTATTTACCTTTGTCGGGGGGGGCTTGCTGGTCTGTGCACATGTATGTAGACCAGAGGTGAACATTCGGTACCTTTAATCCCTTTCCATGTTATTTTTTTGAGACAAGGTTTCTCACTGATCTCAAAGCTTGCTGCTTTAGCTAGCTTAGCTGACCAGCAAACCTCAAGGATCCTTCCATCTCCAAATCCCCAGTGCTGGGATTAGAGACTAGTATTGTACCTAAGTTTTATGTAAGTGTTATGGTGTGTGCCCTACCTATGGCTCTATTGCCACACAAATACCAGGACCAAGACAACTTACCGAATAGAGAATTTATTGGGCTTTCAGTTTCAGAGGGTGAGTCCACGGCCATTATGGAGGGAAGCGTGGCAGAAGGCAGGTAGACATGATGCTGGAGCAGAAACTCAGCACTTACATCCTGGTCCATAAGCATGACCAGAGAGAGAACACACTGGAAATGGCACGGGCTTTTTAAACTGCAAAGCCCATCCCCAGCAAGATACCTCCTCCAACAAGGCCACAGCTCCTAATCCTTCCCAAGCATTTCCACCAGCTGAGGTCCAAGCATGTAAATACATGAGTTTATGGGGACCATTCTCATTCAAACCCTCACAGTATAGAACTCAGATACACCTGCTGTGTGGCAAGTACTTCATTAACTGAACCACCTTCTCAACCCTCACCTTTAAGTAGACTTTTTTTCCTGATAACAGAGTGTATATGGGGAGTGGGACAAGAGAAGAGAAAATGATTGACTGGAGGTCAATCTGATTAGACCTTGTGCCCCACTTTTCACAGTGCTCGACAGCCTGGCAATGGCTCTTTACCACTTGATCTTATTTGAACTGTAAAACAACCCCACGATTATAAGCATTATCTTCTGTATATCAGTGCAGGAATAATGAGATAAAAAATCAAAGTGGTTTTCTGATAGACTATAAAATATTAAGCACAGTCTCTTCTTTCATCTGGGAAAACTAACACGACAAAGATTTGAAATAAAAAACGTGAAGTGGAAAACTTAAAGAGAATTAACCTGTTAGCTAAATTTTCTTTAAATTGGAAAGATGTTAGAGTTGATATCGTATCCTCGTGGCTGCTACAACCAATCACCGCAGATCTGATGCCTCAAAACAGCAATGATTTTCATGGATCTGGAGACCAGACATCTAACATCAGTTCAATTGGGCCAGTATGACATGACCTCATGCTTCTCCCCAAAGCCCACCTTTACCTGCTCCAGCATAGGCTAGCTGTTAGCTTTCCTCCCAGCTTGTGGCCTTGAGATCTCCATCTCCAAGCCCAGGCTCTCAGAAGCTCCCTCTTCTCTGCCTTCCCATAACTTTTTCTTCCATAAAAGATTTGCCTTTCTCTCAGAGAGTTCCATGAGATTGTATCCAATACCACTCTGATCAGATAGGACAATCATTTCATAGGAAGGCAGGAAGGAAGGAAGGAAGGAAGGAAGGAAGGAAGGAAGGAAGGAAGGAAGGAAGGAAGGAAGGAAGGGGAAGGGAAGGGAAAGGAAGGGAAGGGAGGGGAAGAGAAGAAAGGAAGAAAATGCCAACATAGAAACTGGGAAAGAACTCCTTAGGCCACATAATGAACATTTTAATGGTCCAGAAACTAGAGTTTATATTATTTAAGTATGGTTGGGGGTGGTAGAGTATAATTTTTCAACTCACCACCGAATTCCTTGTTTTTCAAGAATATAATAGAGATATTAAGTACTTTTATCATCACCAGTAACCTGGAAGTCACAACTGAAGAGCTGACAGATGCACTTAGAGGTTTGCTCCAAGGTTGCTCGGCTCCAGCACATCTGCAGAACATCATGGTGGAGAGGAAGCAGAGAAAGGGTACTTGGCTGGTTTCTACTTTCCATTGGGCCCTTCCTCCAAGTCTATAGGATGTGAATCACTGTCAGAGTGTGTCCTTCTGTCTCAATTAATACTCTCTGCAAAGGCCTTCACAATCACATCTATCTAGAGATAAACATTATCAGCCTCCTGGGTGAGTCTAAATACAGTCAAGAAAATGAAGATTAAATATCACACTAAGAAAATGTTGCAAGCTATTACTTCTGGTAGTGAAGTAAAACCTGCAATTTTTAAATATCTAACTTCCTAGGTCACAGAAGAGGTTGAAGTCTGGACTATTGAACAATGTTCATTATACTATTCCTAATACAAAACTTCTCCAAGAGAGACCAGAATCTGTTCTGAATGTAAAACCTCTTGTACTTCCTCCAAGTCTTTGGACAAGCAGCAGAACCTGATTCCCTCTCCCGCTGAGCACTGGATGAGAGGCTAGCAGAGGCCTTCACACTATCGTATTAAAAATGGGCAAATCCAAGAAGTCACCGACCCTTCCGACGTACTAACTAGCTGACATCTTTCACCAAACTGAGTTTGGACAGAACTGCCAGCTGAGAAAGCAGAAGTGAGGATACAAGGAGAAGGGCAGTTGTCAGCTCTGTTCTGGCTTTAAAGGAAGTTGGGTACCCATGTCTTTCTCCAGAGGGAGCAGGCATCTCAGGGGGTGGAACTCACTCTTCCATCTGCCGGAAGTCAGTCCCAGGGTCACCATCCCTGGAGATGCTATTATGTTTCATACAGACTTCAGAGAGGAGAGAAAGTGCGATTTATTTGTGGCTGAGTTATTTAATTTTTTTCTCTTCTGGATGCCTATGATGTTAATGTTTTATTAATGGTTTCCGCCTTTCCTTGGAAGTAATTGGAAACCTGCCTGTAATCTGGCAATTGCCAGCCAAATGTAAGGGGTCTGTGGTGAGCTTGGTAGAGAGAGAGGAAGGACTCTCTCCATCTGTGGAGATGTCTTCTGCAATGGATTGCCACTTCATCTTGGTTATGTCCTCATATTCTGTAGCTCTTCCTATACAGGTGTGGAATTATTTTGCATAGTACAGAGAAATTTATAAACAATAAAAATGTGTTTGTTTCATGGCTCTGGAGGCTGGAATATTGAAGAGCAATGTGCAGCCATCTAGTGATAGTTTGGGCTATATCAACCTATGGAAGAAGGCAAAAGGATGAGGGAAAGAGCAGGGCAGAAAGGAAAGGAAATTAGATGTTATCTTGCTATCAAAAGACCACTGCTGAGACAACTAACACACTCCACTAATCCATTTGTGAGGGCAGAGCCCTTGTGGCCCAACCTTTAAAGATCACATCTCTCCACATTGTGCATTTGGGGTGGAGTTTCCAGCACATTGACTATAGGGGGCATATTCATATCATAGCAACAGCACATCTTGATGTGAGTCAAAGCTAGCCAGTTTCTGATATAATCTACCCCAGACACATGAGAGAGAGGAGCAGAAGTTGGACCATCTTCTGCACCCAATGCCTACCTACCCCTTGTTGATGTGAGATGAGTTGCTTTCAATGCCATCTTCCAGACAAAAAGATGGGTTGTGATATTTCTGAATCTTTCATACCTCACTAATGTTTATTGCTTCTCCAATCTTGTTCCTTCTCCATCCTGTAATTAGTCTAACACTACCACCATTCCTACATTAGCCTGTAGGCAGCATTCTCTTCTCCTCTATTAGCCCTTCCATCCTTCCTCCTTGAAGTAGTTAAAGCCTATATAGTATGTCTATTCATGGCATCCTTACGAAAATCTTAACTGGTTTCCCATGAGGCTTAGAATGAAATTCAATCATAGAAGAAACAAACAAACAAACCATGACTGACCTAGTATCCATTTGCCTCTTCCTGTAACCTGTTTATGCCATATTTTCTGGCACATCTCTAATGCCAACCTTATTTCCTAAGAGGGGATATTCTAAAAAAACTTCACTATGATCCAGGTCAGTGGATGGATGGATGGATGGATGGATGGATGGATGGATGGATGGATGATGGCTAGAATCTCTTTCTAGATTGCTTGGAAGTACTACAATAGTGAAGATGATGTGGATCCACCCAACAAATGCAGTTTTTCAGATTTCTGCCTAAATGAATATGTTCTTATTCCTATTCCTATATCTTCTCTCTCCCATGCATTTGTCTCTCCTATAGGGATATATGATAGGTCCTATTGGGTAAGACCATTACTGATTGGATTTTCTGTACTCCTATAATGAAATGTGCACTTTACAAAGAATATGAGGAATGGTGAAAGATAGGACCCCTTTCTTAGAGACTATAGATCTAGCACAAATCTTCATGCCATGCACTATGGTTCAATGATCCATGAAGAAAAACTATTAAGCATGGATAGATAGTTATCACTGTATACACACATCCAACCCAGATACCCCATAGACATCTGGACATCTTCTGTAAATCTGTTCTTCATTAAACTTTTTCTTTCTTTTGAAAATGACACCATATTTTATAAATTCCTTAGTTTTAGGAGATGGGTACTCCCCTGGCCCTGGAAGTCAGAGACTGTGAAGTGTAACTTAGCATCTATTCTTATCTTTGCCCTTAATCATAAAATACTGAAATTTCCAGGCATCCCTTGGGTTGACTGCAGTTGGTGACTAAATTCAGGCACACAAGACAGATGCAGCTTCTAGGACACATTCTTAAAGGGACACTCCTTTTCCTTGTTTGTATGGCTTGCTTCTGGCTGGAATGTGGGCTTCATGGATGAGGCTGATTATTTGGAAGGTTGGTTATTTGGAAGATACCAGGCATGGGGAGAAAAACAAGAGCTGTTCTCATAAGAGCAACGAGACATGATTTTCTGACCGGCAGCCTTTGTTAAAAGTATTTAATTTGGGGTGCAGAGTTCCAGAGGGCAATAGAGTTCGAGACCACCATGATGGGGAGTGTGGTGGGGGCAGGTAGACATGGTGTTAGAATAATAACTGAGAGCTTACAACTGATCCCCAACAGGAGGCGGGAAGTAGGAGATGACATGAGCTTTTTAAATGCAAAGCCCACTCCTTTAACGTGCCTCTCCCAACAAGGCCACACCTTCTAGTCCTTCCTAAATAGTTCTACCAAACAAGGACCAAGTATTCAAATATATGAGCCTATGGGGCCATTCTAATTCAGACCAGCACAGCCATCGCTTACTTTTTTATTACATCAGCCAAATATTAACTCAGAAATCAATAGCAGTTTTTCTGTAAGATGCTGCTGGAAGCTATTGTTTGACTGGTCTAAGGGCCAGCATCCTTTCAAACACGTAAAATCTATAAGGTGGCTATTGCCCTTTTCCTGCTAGACAAGACTCTTGGGAAGCCTACAGGGGAATCATCTTGGTTGTGTTGCATAAGGTAGGAAGATCTGCCCACTGCTAGTGATGCCAGTCCCTGACTGGGACCCTGGACTGTATAAGTGGAGACTGGAAACTGGGCAGAAACAAGCAGTCATTGTAGTATCTGGCCTCTTATTGGCCACGCCCACTCCCAGCTTCCAGCCTCTGACCCTAA
>PVIU01000679.1:259693-282484 GCA_004026605.1 Ondatra zibethicus
CTCCATCACCCATCTAATAAATGTTTAACTCTGCATAGTGCGCCTACCCAGCTCTCTTTGGTCCGTCCGTACCGCCGCACAGCCCATATGGGGACCCGGAGACTAGCCGCGTGGCCGCCCGCCCGCCACAGAGACCGCGTGGTCTGGGGACCTGCAGCAAGCTGCTGGGTCACCCCTTCTTTTAAAAAAACACAACAGTCATTACCCTTCGTTTCCAGTTACGGACTAACATGACTGTTGCTTCAAGCTCTGGCTGCTTTAACCTCACTGTCATGGTGGGCTGTGTCATCAACTATCAGCCAAGCTAAGTTCTTCCTTGAGTGGTCGATTTGGTCAGCGTATTTTATCACAGCCACAGGAACAGAAATTAAAAGGCCCTTTCTCTGTCTCATTCCCTTGTCACTTGCATCCTTTCTAGTCTTACAGAGGTGCCACTCTACTGTCAGAGGTGTGAATGTTTGCATACTCGCCAGAAAAGGCCTTTCCTGAGCCTACACTAGGTGTTTTCAGTGCCTATAGTGGCGAGCAGGAAAGAATAGACCCACCCAGCTGTCAGAATAAAGCAGCTAAGCACAGGCCTATCAAGGGCCAGGTTGGGGGAGGGGTGCTTACTGCCTGGGCAGTAAAATGCTTTATAATTGTCTATAAAATACCTGAGCTATTACCCCTTCACTCACAAACACAATCACATCCTCTCAATTTAAAACAGGAAGGGGGAAAGGCAGGGGGAGAAACATTCTTTGCTTTCTGGACTTTCAAATCAGATATCAAAACAATTCAAAAGCAGATAGATCTACAAAGGACCTCTCTCACAGGCAGCACCAAGGTGCCCCTAAGATGCAACCCCACAGACTGTAGCCTGGGGCATTCAAGCCTTCTAGCTCAGAGCAGTGGATTTGAGAGTTTGTCCTTCATGGCTATCTTCCCTTCCCTTTAGCAGTTCCTTGCTGTGCTCAACAGAGCAGAGTGCTCCTCTGGTTAAGGCTGGTAGGACTCCATCTATAAATGACCTCAGCCAAGCTCAGGATTGATTCAACCTCCCTTATCTCTGTGATTAGCTTAGCTCCAGAGCAGATATTTGGTGCTTATCAGCCCATTAAAGAGTCAAAGAATGCTGTTACCAGTTTTTTATCTCTGAAATGCACACAAAGCCCTGCTGATTATTCTATTAATTTGTTAATGAACCTGTCCACAGACAGACTCTCTCTGTTCTTTTGGAAGGCAGGATGGGGAGTTGAACACTTAAAGGAGGTTGAGCCTTCAGAAGTAAAGCCTGAAAGTTTGAAAGTGCTTGTGGACACCGAGACACACGTGCTTAATTTTGTGCTTTGAACTCCTTTTAAATCTTTTACGGAAGCAGAAGCACATGGAAGGATGGAGAAATTGGGCTGAAAATAACTCAGTGCCTGATGGAAGCAGACTTGAGCCCACACAGACTGGAGCAAGACCTGAAGACAGGAATTGTGAAATGTGTCACGCATGTATAGGTCTGCTAAGAGTCTGATCCTGGTTCAGATTTTGCTACCATTTACAGAAGTCAATTCCAGTCCAAACTGGGATTCTGGGGAGGGACAGTGGTTTACTTTTTCTTGCATGTACCATCTCATCCATGGGATCTACTACAAATGTGTGCTTTTTATAGTCTTAGAAAATAGGAATATTTCCAGAGGGCAGACATGTTCAGAAAGACAGCTAAAGAGAGGCCTCAGGGGCCAAGAGCTCGCAGGTCCATCCCACTGGCTATAAGGTTTAGCTCAGACCACAGGCTAGATTTGTGACTTGCAATAGGAAAGCCAGTGAGGCATGAGGTCAGAAGTTAAAATGGAGCAGGGCATAAGAGCTGAAGAATCAGCCCATCAAAACCAGAGCATGCTTTCAAGCAGAAATCTGACACGATGCTTCTTTACAGTAATTTTGGGTGGTTTTGTTTGTTTTGTTTAAGTCTGGAAGTGGGTACAACAATGACAATGTGTCTTTAAGTACCTGTGAGGACAGATATTTGTGTTCAGATCACAAAAGTATAGGCTCTGAGGGGTTATCAGTGGAGCTAACTCTCTGAAGTTGACTCTCAGTGGGAGGGATATGCTTCATTTGGGATTACCCCACTTTGCAAGGGCAGGCCCCTAGGCTGTCAGTGAGTACAGAGGTCTACCATCCTGCCCTCCGGTGGGGATACTCTGAAGGTCAAGTGAGTGCAAGTCTCTAGGAGATGGATTGGGACAAGGTACTAATACTGCTCCAGAAGTTCAATTATTCCCTTCATCAAAACTCGATTCTCTGTCATCGCTGGTGCTCCTCCCAATAGCCCTCTAGTCTAATACCTTGCTCCATCTGAGACTGTTTCCATGGAGCCAATCCTAATACACCTGCTAATGTGAATGACTGGTACTTATACACTTTTGGTTAAGGAGTCACAGCAAGGGGACGATCTAAATGTCCCACATTGCTAAAGATATTAGTATGCTTCATGGACCAATACAAAGGGGTATTTGTATTAAAAGTTTGATTATGTAACCAACATCTACAGGTCTGGAAATTTGTAATGGACTTAAAACATGCTCTGATGACCAGAGGCCTTCTCCCAGATGTTTCTATTTAGGTCTTATTTAGCAGAGAACAATGAGTTTAATTAGCATCTATGGAGTCTTTATTCTTCCATTGTCTTTGCCTGTTTAGCCTCTCTGTCCTCTCTGCCCTGGTTGGGTCATCCTGTTTACTATTGAAGGCATAGTTTGTAAGGTTCCTCCAGAATGAACCCAATTCTTCCACCCAGAGAAAACCAGTTCGTCCCACATTAGTGTTTCAGGGAAGAGTCTGTTGGAAGAGGCATCCCAAACAGCCAATACAATGCTTTCTCCTCATGGTGTTCGTGTATAGAAGCGCTGATGGCACAAGCCTTCCAGCATGTTGTGAAGTGTCTGGCCTATAGAAAGAACCCATCATTATCTGATAATAAACAAAATTTGTGAATAAATGGGTGAACAAATCACCTAGAAAATTCTACATGCAAGAGGAGGCAGCTTGGAAGAGAGCATGCTTATAAGAAATGGAATATTCTTCAAATATTTAAAGAGACATTAAATAATCCTTGTAACATAATAAAGAAATATGGACTGGATCAAGGTTTTATGAAGTAAATCTGTAAGTGATTTAATAACTGTGAACAAGTTTCTGATTAATAAATTAGTGCCAATTTCAAGTCTCTAGTGATGGTTTTAAGACTGTATCTTGAACCATTTCCTTTTCAATATTTTTTATCAATGTCTTGAATAAAGATGTTAAAAGCATACTTGCCAAAATTCATGGCCGATGTGAAGCTAGGTAAAATAGTAAATGAATTGCAAGAGAGAAAATAGGATGCAAAAATATCTCAAGAGGCTAGAATTATGAGCTGGGCTTGTCAAGCTGACATTCAGGGAAGAGAAATAGAAAGCCCTGCCATCAGTTCCTGAAGCAACTGTAAAAAAGATGGAGAGAACCAGGGAGCCGAGCGGCACAGGTGCTAACCTTCCTCAGGGAACTTGGTTTTATTTAAGCTCATGATGAGTTTACATAATGAACCCATTTTTTAAAAGTTACCTGAATGTCCTTGACAACAATAAATTCTGCTCTTGCAAATACGGAAACATTAATGCAAATTTAGAAAACATGATTAGCAGTAAACTGTCTTCAATTTTCTTAGAAGGTGTAGGTTGACCACTAGGGGTGGTGTTCAGTCCAGAAAAACCTAACTGGGCAAAAGTTCATAAATTGATTTGGTTTAAAAGAATTAGGCTCTAGCAGGGTGAATAACATGGAAACAAAAGAAGTCAAGAGGTACCTCATTATAAAAGTTAAAAGTCCAGTGAGATCAAGCTCTTTCTAGATTCTATTTTAAGATTTATTTTGTTTACATGTATGAGGGTTTTGCCTGCATGTATTATGTGCACTATATGTCAGGAGGTGTTGGGTCTCCTGGGACTGGAGTTAGAGATGGTTGGGAGCATCTTGTGGCTGCGAGGAACTGAATTCAGGTGCTCTGGAACAGTAGCCAGGGCTCTAAACCACTGAGCAATCTCTCTAGCTTGTCCTCTTATAGATTTGAAGTGGTAAAATGATACTGAATGAATTCAGGTGTAGAGACTTTTTCCGCATGCCTACAAAAGAGACATTTTTAATCACAGCTATGCAACAACTGTGTAGGTCATTGTGAGAAGAGCGAGCCACACTATGACGAGTTACTACAAGCACCTAGGTGGATAAGACCCAGCGGGATAATACCAAATGGGAACCCTCTGGTGCAGCTTCATTTGTTGTAGGGATAATTAGAGTCCATGACCTTTGGGTTCCCTAAGGTGTTGTACTTTGTTATAAAAGAGACTTGCTATAAAACTCTAGAAAGTACATCTATGCTTAAAGAAAAGTTTTCTAAGAAGTAAACTTACATAACCCTTAAAGCAGTAGGGATTTATCTTTCCTTCCTGACTTACTGACATGTTGGGGACTCTTATATTTATTATGAGGCCATAGTATTTGGTCTTCAGTGTACCCTTAACATGCAAGTTTAAGGGAAAGTTAGATGTAGAACAGTCAGAAGTACTGGTTATAGTTCAGGTTCGGAAAGAATTTGGAAAATCACCTTTCCACATTTGCCCAGTATGCCCATATGCAAAATGGGGATAGCAAAATTTCTTTGTTTCTTATAAGCTAGATGGAAAATTAAATCAAGTTTCATGCATTGAAAGCCCCCTCAAAAGTCCATTCCCCATTGTGAAAGTTCGTGTTAATTGTCACCTTGACAGAATCTAGAAACACCCAGGAGAAGGGTCACTGGGCATGCCTGTGCGTGTGTATTGGTTTGAATGAAAGGGGTTCCCCATAGGCTCATGTATTTGAACATTTGCTCTCTCATTGGTGGCACTATTGGGGAAGGTAATGGAAACATTAGAAAGAGGAGCCTTGCTACAGGAAGTATGTCACTGGGGATGGCTGTGAAGTTTTATAACGTACCCTTACTTTCTGTTCACTTTCTCTCTGCTTCCCAACAGGAATAAAAATGACACCTGCCAGCTTCTTGTCCCTGTTGCCATTCTTCATTCTTCACCTGCTGGTTTCCATCCTTTCCACCATGGTGGCTCTCTCGTTCTGGAATCATATGCCCAGGCATATCCCTTTATCGCCTTTGGTTATAGTATTTTATCAACAACAGAAAAGTAGCTCATGTATGGGGATTTGCCTTCATTATGTTAATTTGTGTGGAAAGATCCATCTTAATTGTGGGTGGAACTGTTCCCTAGGCAGTGGCTAGTAAAATATATAAACTAGGGGAAATGAGTTAAATACTAGCATGTGTGTATTCAGTGCTTTATGTTTCTTGACTGAGGGTGCCATGCAATCTATTCCTCAAGCTCCTACTGCCTCCACCTCTAGTCAGTGATGAACCACATCCTCAAACTGTGCATCAGAATAAATCCTTCCTCCCTTCAGCTGCATTTGTCAGAGTATGTTATGGTTGTAACAGGGAAAGAATCTAAGCGCCCATAACAAAGGTGAATGTCATCATTTACATCATTACTAGTAATACCTTTATTTGAACTCCCTTGTTCTTTGCTACTCCACTCATGTTCTTTCAATTTATTCCTCAATTTCCTCAATTTATGTAGGGAAAGTATCTGCCTTAATATTTGTATTAGTCCCCAGAAGAGTGTCACAAACATTTTGTGAAGAGCTTTTAATGGTAAAAGCAAATGTTTCGCAACTTAAAATGTAGTTGTATCCTTACAAACTTCCGAAGTTGAAAAATTTACAATAAGGTTACACTTAACATAATTAACATGAAGTTGCAGTAGCCTATGAAATGTCCTCCCTAGGCTCATGTGTTTAAATAGTTGGTCCTCAGCTAGTGGTAATGATTTTGGATGTTGTAAAGCCTTTGGGACATGGAATCTAACTGGAAGACATGGGTCACAGGGGTTAAGTATTAGTGGTTCTAGCCTAGCTCCCTCTCTGACCAATTCCTCTTCATTTCCACACACTCTGAGCGCCATGGGGCTGTCTGCCATCGTTCATTTCCTTGCCATGACATATCGTATCCCCTCCAACTGTGAGCCAAAATAAACCCTTTCTGTCTTATACTGCTTATTGTTAACTACATGGTCAAAGCAACAAGAAAAGTAGGTAGTCTAGAAAATTGGTACCAAGAAGTGAAGCCATTGCTGTTGATAAGAGAGACATAATTATATTGTTCCTAAGCAGGTGGAACTGATTTCTGGGAAGAATCTAGAAGAGTGTGGGAACAGTTGATAGAAACCCTCAAATGCCGTAAGCAGAGCAGAAGTCACCATTCTGGTGAGACTAAGCAGAATAAGAATAACCAAGGAAACACTGTAAACGGAGACTGCTCGTTCAGTTCCCAGTAGCCCAGACCCAAAAAAAATCACACAGAAACTATATTAACTACAGCACTGTGTGGCCTATTAGCTCAGGCTTCTTATTAACTAACTCTTACATCTTAAATTAACCCATTTCTATTAATCCGTATATCACCACAAGACTGTGGCTTACTGGAGAAGGTTCTGGGAGTCTTTTTCCATTGGCAGCTACATGGTGTCTCCCTGTCTCTGCCTACTCTCTCTCTCTCTATATATATATATCTTACAGCCTGGCTGAAGCAGCTTCTTTAATAACCAATTATAATACAACATATTCATAGCATACAGAGAGGAATCCCACATCATCTCCCCTTTTCTGTCTAAAGAAAAAGAAAGGTTTTAACTTTAACATAATAAAATTATATATAACAAAACAGGTACAAGCAGGAATTACAGCTATAATATGTAGTTTATTTGTATCTGGCAAAATTAAAAAATATATATACTATTCTTGATTTTATCTTTGTGAGTCTAAAGTTTTATATCTAATTTATCTTTTATCATAACTAAGGAAAATTTTAATTATCTGTCTTCAACTCTTCAAAGACTCCAGAAGGATATATTATTACCTAAGTAAACAGGAAGTGCATTGTAAACAACTTCCAAAATTTTAGAATTGACAGAGACATCTTGCTGCCTTGACAGTCACCCAAAGTTCTGTAATATTGGGACATCCGTCTTCAGCCGACAGGCCCATAGCATCTGGCAGACGTTTTCATGAAGCAGGAAATTTGAAGATCTGTTCTGCCTTGTAATGACAAAGTTTATCAGTTGCCTTTTTCTGTTTCCTGCAGAATATCTAGAAGTTTCTTTTGTAAAGCAGGAAGCCTGAAGGACCATTCTGCCTTTTGGAAAGTTCAGCAGTCACCTTTCTGTGGGTCCTGAATATCCAGTTCATACAGCTTACCATAAAGCAATCAAAGCAAGAGCAGGTTCTTGCCCAAATGGCTAGCCTTGTCACTAATGAATTTAGCAAACTCCATAATGAATTTCTTCAATGCCCATCAACCTCTCTGAAGTAATTGGTGCTGCCTGAGGCAGACATGTTTCACTGTCAAGAAAAGTCTAAGTTCTTAAAATATTTTAAGTCTTTGAAGTGTTGAAGATTATCTAATTGAAATAAATCTCTCTATATCTAAAAAAAACCTAGCTAACATGACTATGTTTGACTATTATAAATAACTATCTATTAATCTGTATTTTTTAATTATATATTACATTTTTAAATGGTCTGTAGAAATATAGTATCTTAAACAAGCTCAGAAATACATATACACAGTGTAGCAAATCAACCTTAAATTTGTATCAATAGACCAAAGTCCATACCAATGTAAAAGTAATGATTTCTGTATTATATCTCCTTTTAAAAGACTCTCTGTGTATATTCCATCTTCACATGGCTTATTTTCTTTGCTCCTTTAATCTATGACTGTCTGTACACTTTTAAATTACTTTTACTGTCCCTTTAAAGGACTTTGTTTTACTTTTTAAAACTATTTACTTCTTTTTTATCACTGTCTATATTCGTTTTCCTCTCTCTCCCAAGTCCACATACATTTTTTTTAAACACACTGTGTCTCATTCAGAGATCTTTTATGACTGAATCTGTCCTATTGTGTATCTGAAAGCCTTTTCTGACAAGTAGCATTGTAAAATGGTAAACAGTGTGGTCGCAGCAGCTCTGGATGCCAGCTCTGCCTTTCAATATGGCAGAAGTATGCGCACTGCCCTGCAAGCCATGTTCACTGCCCCAGCTCCAGGGATGCAGCAGGTCTATGCCACCATTAACCAACTTGTAGCATGCTGCTCATAAACCCCACTTAAGTACAGGACTTCCCAAAAGAGCATGAAGCTGCCGTTTTTTTAAAGAAGCCACACAGCTTTTGCTGCTAATGCTGACTCAGGAAGACTTCTCTTAGATTCCACGATGTGAGATGCCAGCAATATAGCACACCCATTGAGGAAAGCTACAGACGCTGTGTGGAACCAGTTCACATGAAAGACTATGTGTGCTGTAAACAGCAAATCTTCTCTTGGAAAGCTACCAACATTTGTGGGAACACAGAAACATAATCATGAACCCCAGGCCCTGAACCCAGACCTGGAGGGTTTGCTGATTGAACTTCTGAGTTTTAGTCTTGCTTCATTCTAGCCTTTCTTTGATATCCTCCTGCTTTCCCATTTTGAAACAATTCTAAAGTTTATTCTATGATGCACTGTATGTCAGAAGTATGTAACCAGATATTTGCTTTTGCTGGGAGGGGCTCACAGTCAAGGCATTGCCCTGAATCCCAGAAGAGACTTTTGGACTTTGGTTTTGAGCAATATTGGGAGTTTTAAAGTCTATAGGGACTTTTGAAGTTGAACATTGGACATTGTGAATTTTATGTCATCAGATGACCACAAACCTATCGGAGCCTGGGGTGGAATATTACTGTTTGGGTGTGAAATGTCCTCTGCAGGCTCATGTGTTTGAGTACTTGGTACCCAGCTGGTGGTGTTGATTTGGGAGCCTATGGAACTGGTAAGAGGTCAAACCTGACTAGAAGAAGTAGGCTGCTAGGGGTGGTATGTCTTAGATTTTACAGTCCAGCACTGCTTCTAACCCAGTATCCCTCTTTCTTGCTTAGCACCATTTAACAAAATCTGGTACGTGTTCCCAACACTATAGAATCAACTGCCCTCATGCCTTACCACCCTGGAGAACTGGATCCCCGCTTTGCATTCAAACAATTCTTTCCTCTTTTATTTTGCTTCTTATTGGGTATTTCATCACATCAAAAGGATGAGTAGTGAATAGCATGCCAAACATCATACCTTGGCATGGGAGCACGCTGTAGGAAGTCTGCTGTTTGCCCTTGTGAACAAGCAGCTGACTGGGAACCCTGGCTTGCTATTGCTACCCAGCACTACAAGAAGTTATCATCCTGTGCATTTATAGCCTGGGAAAAGATGACATTTCAGATGAGGTACAGATTTAGATAAATTTTCATTAATTTTAAAGCATTGTGAACTGAAAAAAAAAGATTTAAGTAAAGGTCATTTTAAATTGAGTGTCTGCCTGTATGTTAGGCTGTATTGGAGATATGTCTCTACTACAAATCCTAAATTCTGCCCGTAGTGCACTAAACCAGTTATAGAAAATGCATCTACAGGTAAGTGAGGCCCTATGGCTTTCTGCATTTAATTGTATGCTATCATTTTCCATCTCCTGGACAAATGTTCTCTCTTGAGTGCGATTTTACCTCACAGGGAACTTTGTTCAGAGTTTCTCTCTCTCTCTCTCTCTTCCTTTCCTCTCTGGGGGAGTAGTAGGTACGCATGATAGAGATGTCATTTTACTGGCATCTAATGGGTAGAGATTAGGAATAATGTTAAATATCAAAACCACAGAATACCCACACACAATACCCTCACAGAATACCCAGATCGTCCCCCAGAATACCCCCATAACAAAGAATCAAGTGATCAGTATCAATAGTGTTAAGATTAGAAACACTGATAAAATCAATTCTGAAATAGCCCTTTGCCCTTTATGCTTATCTAACATCATTACTAGCATCAAACTCAATTTCCTCCTTGAACTTTGGAACACAAACTGTTGTACAACCCTAGAAAGACTGGAGGGACTTAATTCAGATAAACTGCAAAATGATTCAATATAAACATTTCTCAAAAGAAGAATTTTATTTTTTTTAATAGTGGCATAATGCATAGAAATTCAACTCATACTTTAAATTAGTAATAAAACCAAAATTATGTTGAGAGATCCTCCTAGTGTGGTTTGTCCTTGATCACACCTAGATTTCTGACCAGGACCCAAACAATGGTAGGTTACATATGGCTTTGTATACTCATCCATATTGTTGTGGGCTATACTCTTCCAAAGGAATAAATGCAGTGTTACCTAACCCATCTCCTCATTCTATTCATCAAACAAATCAATAGACATAGAGGGGCTGGGTGACAGTTCTTGCTACTTTACTTAGTGCTAGAACTGATAGAAACATCTTCCCCCACCTCCCGCGGAAAATCCTATGCAGTCTTCAAAGGTCTTACGGGCTGTATTTTACAAGAGAAAGAGGTGTCCAATTTTGCCAGATAAAATATCTCTCATATTAAAACAAAAAAGCATCTTTCGATTTTCATGATCTAAATTATTTTAGTTAATATACAATATCTAAAAATAAAGTATTTCAAATAATGCTATGAATTAGTTTAAAACTATATACATCTAATTTACATCAGTTCTCCAAATAATTCCAAATTTCATTAAAATAAAACTTAGTACAGCATATCATATTTAGGTAGTTTAACAAAGGTTTATTTAAACATTTTCTTTAAAGATGAAGCATTTAAGGATCATAAAGATAATTACTCATTGTGAGTATAATGGTCCATTTGACAGAGGAATTAAATGTAAGGATAATTTCTAATAAAAATTAAAAATTAAAAATATCTCTTTCTCCATCCTGCTTTATAACCTATTTCAAAAAGGAAAATGGTTTAAAAGATGCTTCTAGTTCTACTTGCTCCTAACTCCAGACTATACAGTAGCTCTGTAGGGTTCCTCAATATTACTTAGTACAGATGAGCCGTGTATTCTCCTGAACCCTCAAGGTGGTGTTTATGCAGCAGGTGAGGAATTGGTTGAAGACAAGTGTCATAAAAAATACAGTGCTGTAATCAATCCCAATTCTCCTATATTAGCTAGCCGGTGTGTGGGACCAACATTTGCCACTTCAAGACATGAAGAATTGTTGATATGAAAACATTTAGGTTGTGGCAGGTGCAGCAAAGACTTCTGCTCTCTTTAGCTTAAAAGTAGGACGCAGATTTACAAAGAAAAGGACAGCTAGTTCCCCATGTCATAGGGATGAGAGTATGTTAACCAACAAAGAAACCATTAGATTTTCATCTTCTTTGATTTGCAATTGGATACTAAGTTTTGCCAACTAGTCTTTAATCATCATTATGTATGTTCCCCCAAGTTGCTAACCCTATAGACTCAAATACCTTTCCTGTTGTTGGTTCTCTCTCTCTCTCTCTCTCTCTCTCTCTCTCTATATATATATATATATATATATATATTGTTTTGTGTTATAAAAATGAGAATTCAAAGCCTTTTCTAGAAGACCTGCTCATTCTCTGTGTGACCATCCTGTACCTCTGAGATACACATACTAATTAATTAGCTTGGTTTATTATTTATAACCTATATTTGGTTACAGGGATCTACTACAACTAAGATCCTATGAGATAGGTGGAATATATTGTTATGACGTCAAGAGAGTCTGTCTCTGTTTCTTCACTATCTCAAAGAGGATTTTTCCATTTCTGGTTCACTTCTTGTAAAGCAAGATATGACAGCTCCTATAATGAGACTAGCCCTCCAAATCCTAGCTAGAGTAATTTCATCTTGCTATGAGCCTCTATCTAGCTGTTTCATGTGCCAGAGTAGAGACAAACAAGCTATCCCTTCCATAGTGGGTCCAGCAGAATCCGTGATTTAGGCAAGCCCCATGCACTAACACTTACAAACATTACTATCCTAGATTTTGATATTGTCTGTGCCTTAAGTTTTCTGAGCCTATAGTCACATTTACTGCTTTAACACTAAGTAATGCCCTCAACCTATGCTTGCATCAATTCTGCTGTAGATTTATAAAATAGATTTGTAAGTGGGGGCCAGAAAGGGTGGGCAACTTCTGGGAAAGCGTAGTTGCTGTGGTCATCCACCATTCCCTAAGTAACTCCTGCTAAACTCATTTCACTCATCAAGATGAACTTGAATGAGTCATTCTTTGGACTATTCAAGCAAATCACAGTTGGGGTTATGATGTTAATTTTACGTCTTCCACAGAAGGTCATGCACCAGCTTTAAGGCCTCATAGCTCATTTAAGCACTGTCATCCATTTATCAGCAGATTCCAGAAGCCTGTGGACCAGAGCTATACTTCTAGACACAGGATGCACAGAATCTTGACACCTCGAGTTGCATACTCTGCTTTATCCCCTGAGACCATGCCTGGATAAAGCACTCATGAGCACAATATAAGATCCAGAAGAAGAATTATGATTCTAATATGAACTGAACAAAACTATTTCTTAAGCTGGACATTGTGAGCATCAATCATGGCCAGTTTATCTATCATCTTCTTAGCCTGCCCTTTTCTGTCCAGCTCACACCTGCTCCCTTAGTCCTAACACCATGTTTTGTATTCTGAGAACTCTTCTATCAATCCTCCCAGTTTCCCACAAAGAGAAGAACTGAGGAATGCTTACATATTTGTTTTCAGTGTATATAGCCTGTGAAACATATAGCAATCAAAATAAATGCAGTCTTGCTTCAGGCAACATACAGGATGAAACTAATAATGCAAACACACCTTCAAAAGATTACAAAAACTGTGATGTTCTCTTCGAAATTGAAAGACACTGAACAATATACAGTTTAAACGTACATAGGTACAACAGACACAAATAGAAAGGTAGTTTGAAAAATGGATTGAGCAACAGATCCATCAGTCAATATAGAGGAAGATAGAAAGGTAGAGAAACTCTCACAGACTCAATCTAGGCTCTTTTTCCTATTTTGTGATCAAATGTATAATGGGGTCACAAGTGAAATCTCAGTGTTTACAGGTATAGCGTATCAGAATTAGACACCCCTCACCTGCTGGGTTTGTTATCTATGACCACGAATGAGAGTGGAGAGGAACAAGAGGCTGACTTGGACATTCTCCACTTGTTCCATACATTCGCAAATCACCACTCTCTGAAAGTTTCAGCTATTATGGCGTCTCAGTGAGCAGAGCCCATTCAGTTGCTTATAATTAATCCTCTGTTCCTGGTTCAAGGAACTATTGGATAATTGTCCTCCAACGAGACAAATATCAGAGCTGAAGAATGGTTAAGAACACTTTTTGATCACCCAGAGGGACCAGAGTTTAGTTCCCAGCATCCAAGTCAAGCTGCTCACAACAGCCTGTGAATCCAGATCCAAGGGATTTGATATCCTCTTCTGCTCTCTGGTGACATGCTCATTCAAGTGGGCATGCTTCTACAAAGACATACCTGCCCACATACACACATTCAAAAATTAAAACTAAATCTTGAAATGTTTCTTCAAGAAGACAAATCAGAAGGAAGCATACATCATTAACCAGGACTGATGTTTGTGTGACTGAAGCCTGAAAACTTTTTGCAGAGGAACCACCCTTATGTCCTTTGGAAAATGTTGGTCTGAGTTCTGCTAGGGACTGAATGAATCGGAATCCGATTGTGGAGCTTTGTAATATCCGTGTCAGTTGCTTTGACAGCCTGCACCAACTGATGACTCAAACAATACACTTATATTTCTTGTATTCTGTCATCTGGGAAACCAATATTAGGGTGCCAGTAGGGCCAAGCTCTTGATTAAAATCATTTGCCTGATCTACACAAACCCATCTTTTTGCTGTTTCTTCAGAAGGTAGTGGTCGGGGTGAGCTAGCTAGCTCTCTGACTTCTTATACAGGGCACTAAATTCATTTTCTAGCATCATGATCTAATTATTTCCCACACAAACATTCCATTCGTACCAATCCTCAGTGATTCTGGGTCAATTTACCATTTGAAAGCAACAACCCAGAACCCCCTCTTCATTAGTTTTATCTTTATTGCTTAATGATGATAACATTCAAAGTCCCTTGGACTTTGGCCAGCTATTCCTTATATCTGGATTCCACATTACCAACTCTACTGCAGGCTCACTGCTTGCTAGCAATGGGAATCATAATGTATATACACTCTTGGCATTATAGAAGGGTCAATTTGAATGTTGGTCTTCAGTTTGCTAGAAACTGCACTCATGATGGAAAGAAATGACTTGCTTTTTTGTGCCATAGGTTGTACAACCCCCGTGTTCCTTAGCCTCTCACTGAGAGAAGGGTGCCTTCATGGATATGATCCTGTGATCCTGGCAGGGCAATGCTAGCTAGGGATCCAGGTACCATATGGTAGCCAGGTGCCTGTTGGAGGGTGGGATCCATGGACAGTGGTCCTTCTGCAACTGTCTTTTGGGAAGAGAAAATATGCATGATTGGGAGAGCAAGGAAGCAGTCTATAATTAACATGAAAACCGAATAAAGAAATGGGGAGGGGGGATGGGTGACTAGTTGGTTTACGTTAGTGGTATATCTCTCCCCCTCCTTGGAAATCAAGACAAAGAAAGAATAACTAGAAGCACTCTGCACAGTTCCATTCAGACATGCCCCTTGATCATGCAGAAAGCCAGATCTTTGAAGCTTGATGACCAGGAAGTAGAGAGAAAGGCAGAGAGAACCGGTCATGTTTAGAGTCGGTCAGTGCATTGTGTAGTTCCTCCTTGCCAGCTCTGGAGAGGTGGTAGTGTGCAGAGCTCCAGCTGGGCTGGGACTGGGCAAGTGCCTCTTGCCAATTCCAGAGGGCAGAGGTGTGTCGCTCTGCTGTGGCTCTGCTGTGCCCCAGTGTCCCCAGTGCCTGTGGGACACATCCTGTCACCCCTAGCAACAAGCCTCAAAGACAGCTGCACTGTGATGGCCTGACTTGAACCAGTGCTCCCATGAGAACTGACAAGTTCACAGCTCTGTGCCCCAGCTCCCCTGCGTCGCCTATGTGAAGTCAAGAAGGTACTACTCCCTGTTCTCAGTGTACGGAGTGAGGCTCAGCAGAGTCCAAAACCTCGCTGTCCACCTACAGCGCTTACCACCACTGGGTTTTGTTCTCAAAGACGATACTTGAGAGCGATTGTGATCCCTGCAGAGAGAGGAGACAAACGATGCCAGAGCTGCTCTGCCTGGCTTTGTTTCCTGAACACTCGGTACCTGGCCTGTGTGTGTGTGTGTGGCTCTGTTGGCTTTTTACAGGCTGCCAGAGAGAGCCTCGGCACTGCGTTGTCCTGTGTGGACATGAGCACACACAGCTGCAGGTGACCTGCTCCAGGTGTGAAGAACTTCCGCGACCTGAAGCTGTTTAGGTGAGAAACATAACGGGACGGCTGAGAGTTGGCCCGCTGAGGTGACCTCTGAACCAGTCCCTCTAGTGAATGGAGATAAGTGGGGTCAGACGGCCCCTTCCCCATGCCACTCCATGAAGGCACAACTTGATATTTGAATCTAAAGGTTAATTAAGTGCAGCTGCCAGGCAGAAAGGCCACAATCAATTACCATGTCTTCCTGTCCATTCCAGCCTATACTTAATTATGTTCATTGGGTTTGGGAGCGAGGTCTCTCAGCTGGGGCTTTTTAAGAGGGAGCTATTTTGTTTGGAACAGATGGATTTGTCCTCCAAGACCATAGCATTCATCTTCATCACCTCATGGTGTCCCACTGGTCCCAAGAGAGGGGAGCTGGGCAGAGTCACACAGCATTTCTGGATGACTCTGTGGAAACAGAGTGAAGGGCTTCCTTGCAGGGTCCCCTTAATATAAATGTCACTCCTCTTGTTATCAGTGGGGGCTCAAGACTTATCTCTAGAATTTTCCTCCCTGGCAGTGCTGGGAAGCCCAGACCTACATTCTGACTGAGGACCCCTTTAACCACAGTGTACAGGCCATATACACATGTGTGCCCACCTGTGTACACGTGTGCACATGCTCACCCTCTTGTCATAATTAACTATTTAAAATTCCACTGCTGCTAATCGATGCTGCATGGGCTGTGTTCTCATTAAGGAGATCAATGCCTGCTGAATATTCACCTCCAGGGGAGGATGTGGTGGGAATGAGCTGATGGGTTCTGTCTGGCTTGCCAGAGCTAATGAGTGGCTGCTGCCATTACAAAGCAGCCACTCGCCTGTAATCGGTCAAAATAACAAGCCCCAGCTCCGTGCAGTGACTCTGGGTGTTCCACATAAATATACATAGAAAGACAGTTGCAAAGATGGCCTGCACATCTCAATGAGTGTGGCTGGGGGCGTGGCCTCCTTAGATTGAAATGGATTAGAGTCATCTCCATTCTGAGCCTGAAACTCCTCTGACCCATTTCCTGTTTACCATGTCTTTTCAGCCTTTTCTTTGCAGGTTCTCCATGGGGCTGACTGGTACGGTCATGAAAGACCTTTGACTAGCTCTGAAGCTACTTGATTCTACTCTCTAGCCTTCAATCCAAAACCAGGATCACCTCCAGAGAAGCCTCCCGGGAAAGTGAGCAAGCTCCAGCCCTTTGGCTGGCTTCACTCAGTCTGAGCTTCCTCCCCTCCATTCTTTGTTGTCAGGTTCAAGGAATTCAAGGTTTGGAAAAAGGTGGACAAAGAAGGGTTTTCAAGGTGGATCAAAACCAGTCCCGAAGATCATGGCTTGTATAACATAGATACATCATAGGATAGTGATGGGTACGTCATAGCTTAGTTTTTCTAAGTTTTGGAGATGCAAACAAAGCAACAATAAAACTGTTGTATAACCAAAATAAAACTCAGAAAAGCATGCTTTCCTCTTCAGATTTCAGTCCACAAACCATAGTCACAACTTACTCTGCTATGAAACCCATTTCCCCTTTCAGAAAATCTTGTATCCTTAGCAAAGTTTGGGTTTTGACTTTGGGTTGCCCTGTGCCCTACTGTGTCCACACAGACACTGTAAAGACTGTTCAGAACTGCACCCGGCACCAGGCTCAGGATCCAGTTGCATCCATGCCTGTGCCTTGCCGTATTTGCCTCTCTGTTTATACTGTAGCATGCATTCCCTCCTTACACCTCCCTGCAGCTGTTTTCAGTGGTCAATATTGTGAAAGGCAGGGTTTCCTCAATTCTGCATCAGCTACAGAAAGATAATCAGGTGGTCAGGGAGTGCATAGCTTTCGCTCATGCCACAAACAGGTGGGAGAGGCATGAACTTAAGGGTATGAGCAGCTTGCCAATGAAGGAAAAGTGATGATAAGTGGATGTCATTTCTAATATTGTCTCTCAGAGTCTAGGCTCGCTACAGTAAGGAAATAGGAAATGGCAGCTGGTGCCAGTCAGTATTCCAGCTCCCTCATCCTTTGATCCATATCAGCCATTAAGAGGAGGTAATTAAGCCAGTGTCTTGCTCACACAGCCAGTACTGAGCTGGTCGAAAATGATCTGCACCCAGAACACAGCGAAGCAGCACATCCCATTGCTGACATCAGGGGACACTGAAGTATCCACTTGCCTGTGACAAGGCTGTGACTGGGCTCTGTGCCACAGAAGGTAGCTGGCTGAAGGGTTTCTTGGTAAGCCTGCTGTGCAAGCACAGTTACTGATGTGTGTACACGGTAAGGTCAAAGTGGAGAAGGAGAAGCATGAAGTGAAGTCATAAGTGAGAGGAAGTTACTAGCATTCTGTGCGGACTGAATGTGTGGGGTGGGATAAAATTAGCTAATTAGCTGGAGGCCCTGCGGGACTCATTCTGCTTTTTCTGACCTGGGGTGAAAGGAGCCAGAATTTTTTTTGTTGATAGAAATAACAAGAATTTCACAACCAAATGGTGAGGAAAAAACAATCTCCTACAGTAAACATTGACAATAAATAACATATCAACCCAGTTGGCCAAATACAGGGGAAGGACACTTAGCGGACGGGCTCATGCCTCATCTCACTCAGGCCTGCCCTTAGTTCCTTGTTTGGCTTTATAATCAACCACCAAATTTTTAATTTGTCTAATACTACTCAACTAAGGTGAAGAAAAACAACCCAAATAAAAATAAATCAAAAAATGGTCAAAGTTAAGGCTCCAGTTTCTGAATGGGAACTAGATATTATCTGTGGAATAACAGCAAGCCACCTACCTACTTGTTATAAAATGAAAGAGACCAAACTGACTCAACCCAAACCAACCTCTGAACTTGATCTGCCATGTTGGGCAGCCATTGTGCCACATCTGTTTCTTGACAATTAACAAAGGAAGGAAAGAGATATTTGAAAGGGGTATGTTTAGGAGTGTGGGGTCATTACAGCAAAATAGGCAATGATGCTGTAATGGTGAACCTGCCTGGGGACAAAGATTAAGCACACCTTTGCACACATATGACTCTATATCCCAACAGCACAATCGGGCTCATTCTTTCTTGTTTCTCAGAAGTTTAACGCCACACTCAGGGATGTTAGTTCTTTGAGACAGGATCCTTTGCACTCTGACCTGGGAAGCTGGTCATAAGTCTCCGTGTCAGGTGCAGAAGAGCTACACATTAGGACAGACAGTTTAGCCTCACTCGTTCCTAGGTAAGTCCAGTTATCACCTTAAGATTGCATAGGTCGGCCGTGATGCTTTCTCACTCTCCCTGGCTATGGTACAGCCCAGCAGTGAAACCAGACAACCTCAGCCTCCCACCTACGGGTGTGTGATGGATCTCTCCGCATAGCATTACTACGTCCATAGAACACTTCACAATGCTTGGGGATGAAAGCAGTTATAAATGAAAGATATTATTATTAATAAGAATGTAGATGAACAAAGGGAAAATGTACTCGCCCTCACTATCCATCACCTCAGCACACTTCACCCGAAGCCCGGGATCTGCAGGAGCCTCAAGGAAAGCCTATTTGCAGAAATCAATAACTGCTTTTTAAAAAATAGATCTTAGTTCCACTGGAGCTGATGACTCAGGGGTACCTCATAATTCTATGCAACAGTCAATATTAGCTATCACTGCCTCAAATAAAGATTGAATTCAAATTTAGTTAAGACTAGTTTTGTATGCTAATCTACCAACTGATTATTAAATGTATTTACTGAGGGTGTTGAAAAATAGGCTGTTGGGAGAGAAAAGGGAAGAGCAGCTGAGTGGGTTTATGCACTGTGAGCTATGATCCTAGCACACAGTGTTGGCTTCTCCTGCTTCTTATAAAATTAACTCTTGGGGAAATTGAGTTTCATTCTGTGGGTGGCAAGAAGCATACACTATGTATCATAGAGTGAAGGAGGAACCAGAATCACAGAGTCACTCCACAGCATTGATCCAGTCATGGTTGGCCCACATGTCCAGAGCTGCTTGTCCAGAATGTTGAGTTTTGTTTCATGGTGTATAACCAAGAAAGCAGTAGTCAGTGCCTTCCTTAAAATCATTATGGCTTCAGAGGAAATCAAGGCAAGCTCTGAGATTCCTGTGAGTGTATGTTACAGAAGTGTCTAGGTACAGACTAAAGAGTCTCTATCCAAAATGCTTGGGGGTCAATTTGGTATTTGATAGTTATGGATTTTAGGATATTTATATATATGAAATCTCACATGTTGTGGAACACAAATCTAGACCAAAATTCTTTTATGTTTGATACACACCTTATGAGTTGAAGGTAGTTTTACACATGAGCTTTAGTTGGATCTATGTTCTATGATCTGTCGTCAGAGCTCATGTAAGGAATTAACATTTGTGAGATGCAGGTTTAAAAATGTTCAAGAGGCTAGATATGAAGCCTTGTGGCCCATGAGTGCCTCAGATGCACAATCTCTGCTCCTCACAACCTCCAACCCCACACTAATAGGTTGCTTTCTATATATTTATATTTGAATGTGGGGCAAGGGGTTCTGCAGTCAATTCTGTAGTCCAGTTCATCGACTTTACAGGTTACAACTTCTCTCCACAAGAGGCTGTCACACCAGAAGCACTGAGTGTTCCTCACTGGTGCTTCCTGTGAGGGCTTCTGTGATGTGCAGAAGGAAACCCCAGCACGCACCACACCTGTGCACTCATTGAGGTTGGAAGAAAAGCTTCCGAGAGACAACCTCCCAGAGGTCCCCCATGCTCCAGTTCCCAGCCTTGCTTTCAGCTGTGGCACTCCTTGGTGTCCCTGGCAGATCCTACCGGCTGAATTACCAGATCATTAAGGCTTATCCAGTCTGCATTTCTTAAATACAGTTATCCAAAGTTTAGTTGAGCCACAAATTTTGGAAGTGCTTTCGCCCAGTATTGGTTTCAAACAAGCAGACAACAAGCTGTGTAATCAAGACTGTCATAAGAGCCATAATCACCCACAGAACGCCAGCATTAAAACCTGACAGGCCCAATCCTTGGAGGTGCAATTCACAAGTGAGAAGAGACTGCATATATTTGCACAAATAAAAATAATCTACATTCCTGTGAACTATAGAATGAGCCACTCCATATTTATATATTTATGCTTGCCACTGGGTGTATATTGCAGCCTACTATTCTAATTACTCTCAAATCAGTCCTATTTTTCTCTCTCCAGAGGGAAATGAGCTAAAGACTTATTCCCTGTACACTTTGTGGAGATACCTCCACACATCAGCCCACATGTGTTCTCCAGATTCAACTGAGAACTTTCTGCATCCAAATCTTCAAGCAGGACATATAACTTTCCCACATATAGCGGTCACTTTTCCTCTTACAAGGTTGCCTATGATAGGAATAAAATTGTTCCCTGGCCTGGGTCCTGGACAAAATTCCTTAACCCATCCTTGTTCAAATGGCGAAAAGCTGGTAAAAAGCAAGCAGAATAAGAATTACCTTCCAATCTTTTATTGATCAAATATCTTGATCACCTGTATAATCATCTAGAAATTCTTGCTCGACATGCTTTAGTAACTGTAATCAAATTTGCAGGACAAACATTTCTGGATGGTTCTTTGCTGAACAAAGGTAAAGGGACTTTAAGACTTTTGCAATTGATCCCTGTGTAGCATCAGTCTGGGGATGGAAGAGCGAGAACCTGGCCTGGTCTCCTCTTTAAGGCAGCTTGTGCTTCTCAACCTCTTCTCCATCTCGCTTCCCAGCTTGCACTCCTTCCAAGCCTGCTCCACGTGGCAGGTTCTGTCAGCCTCACACTTGCATTCTCACCTAGAAATCTCTGCCTTCCAAATGTCTAAATTTGGGAAAGGTCAAACTGAGGTTCCTTCTGCTTCGATTCTCTCATTTCCTGTCTCGCCCCGTCAGGCTGGAGCAGCACAAGAGTCTGCATCATGCCTATATATGCTGGGCTTTGCGATTAGACAAAGCATTATTAGGATTTGATGTGTTAATTACTCCCTTCTGACTTTGGCTGGTTATTTGAAAATGTTCTGACGCATCCAGTAATCTGTGGTCCCCTTTGACAGCGGTGATACACTGTTTTAGTAAACTGATCATGGTAGGAAACTGTAATGTAAAGGTTGGGTGGGTTACAGGGATCATATAGGGATCGAGGAATTTGTACAGAGATACGGGAGTAGCTTCAATTTCCACCTTGTGATGGTTAATGTGGGCTCTGGAATAACCCATGAGACAAACTTCTGGGCAAATCTGTGAGAGAGTGTCCAAACTGGGTTAACCGAGGTAGAAAACCTAAGCCTGAGTGTAGACAACACTAGCTCAGGAGCTGAGGTCCTGTGGTAAAGGAGATGAGAGGGAACTGAACAACTGTGTTTGCTTCTCTCTGTTTCTTCACTGGAAATGCAATCTGTCCAACTATCTAACACTCTCACCACTACGCTCTCCGCACTGAGACGGACTGTGTCCTCAAATTCTGGGCCCAAAGCAACCCTCCTTCTTGTGGAGGCTTGAGTGAGAAATGGCCCCCATCAGCTCCCATGTTTGAATGCTCAGTGCCCAGTTGGTATAAATGTTTGGAAAGGAGTGGGAGGAGTGGCCTTGTTGGAGATGAACCAGTTGAGGCAGGTCTGAGGAATCAAAAGAATCTTTCCATTCCACTGTGCTCTCTGCCTCCTGCTTGTGGATGGAGACCCAAGCTGTCTCCAGCTGCCCGCTGCCATGTCTTTGCTCCACCATGATATAGACTCCAGCTCTCTGAAAGCAAAGTCTCAAATAAAGGCTGTCTTCCATAAGTTGCCCTGATTGTGGTGTCTGATCGCAGCAATAGAAAAGCGATACACTTCCTTAATTTGCGTCTGTCAGACATTTTGTCACAGCAATGAGAAAAGTAACCAATCCACAGCTCACTGGTTTTCCAACTTCAAGAAGTCGCACAGGGTGCGTGGGAGATGGCTTGGTGACTGTGTTTCCTGTAGCCTCTGTACTGAGGAGCAGAGACAGGAAGATGATAGCAGCTTCTAATCAGTTAGCCTAGCCAGAAGGGCCATCTTTAGGTTCGAAAAGAAACCCTGTGACTATGGTACAAGGCTAGTTCTGGCACCCTCTCCTCTGCTGCCTGAATACCTAGCTGGGGACATGCCCGTGGACACCTGGGATCCCCAGGGCCAAGTATCTTGTCAACCCTAAAATGATTCTCTTAATGTAGATATCTTAATCCCTTCTCCAATGTCCACCTTTCTTCCATCTTCACCCTCCCACTCCCCCAAGCTCTCCCCAGTCCTTCTCCCTTCTCCTTCCCCCTCTCCCCTTCCCCTGCTCCCCTACCTCCCACCTCTATCCCCGCCCCTGGCTTCCAACTTTTGCTTGATGATCCTGTTTGCTTCCAACTTCCAGGAGGTTCTGTGTATGCTTTC